>DF357326.1:31574-128793 GCA_000787875.1 Solanum virginianum | reverse complement strand
CAAAAAGAATCAGATCTTTTCATAAATGTATTTTCAGTTATGGAGTTTCCTGTGTTGTCTGTATTTAAGATGAAATTGGAGCTTAGTGGATGTTGTTTACCCCACATTGAACCTTTGAATCTGAGTTGATCGGACTCTCCAAATATGTTGCCGCAGCTGTGGGACCCTTCTAAAGTACAATATTCTTGGAGGATTCGGCATGCACCTGTCGACATTTCTGAAGAGTTTGAGCAACATAGCTTTGAATAGATTCCCAGCTTTCGTGTTAGGGGAGTATTTCATCATTAGTCGGTAAATGATCATGGAATTCACTTAAGATGATTACACATATTGAAATTGAGAACTAGCTGAGTTATAATCGCCATTCGCATATGTTGTTTACTTTGAGAAATGCTGACATTGAACTATTAAGATGGAATCTGTTTGAAAACTTAAAAGAATGTCATCTGTCGATATACCTGTTGTTCATTTGATTGGTAGTTAGGCATTAGGCAACACAGTTGATTGTTTCCTCTACTTATCTTCTGTTTGGTTTGATGATTGTTCTTCTCCAAGTTATGGTTGGGGGAAAGGAGTTCACTCTTGTATCTCCGTGCTGCTTGTACTTGAGTGTGTTCTTATGTTGGGGCGCGTTAAGTTTCTTTTTTGATCTTCATCCTTTTTCAGCATTTGTTATATTGTGTGTTGCTAGTTGTTCTCTGTAATTCTTTACCAGTTTTATTGGGCTGTAAGAGGTTAATGTTATCTATGCCACCAGTATACTGAATGAGAAAAATAAATTACTTATCTCTATCACTTTGCTGTTAAGACATATTTCTATCCCACACAGCAGTTACTATGGTGAATAAAGCTGATTCAATTGTTGCCAGACTCAACACTGCTGTGAATCAACCTGAAATCCATGAAGCCAGTTCAAAGAAAAGTTTCACATCAAAGCTGGAGTCGGAGGACATCAATGCAACTGATAATTCCATAGGTCAAGAAAATAACGAATCTGAAGGATGACAGAATGAAAAGGTCCACTGCTCTTCTAGATTAGACATCATCAATCTTGGTTCATACATTTTAATTAGTGAACTGTATACAACACATATAGGCGACATCCTGTTAGCAGCTCCCAAAGCACCTAGTGTTATAGTGAAAGTTTTTCCCTTTGGTACTCTACTGTTTTGAATACTGATACAGAAGCACAAACACTTCTATTAGCAAGTTCTTTGTTATGAAGGTTGAATCACAAAACAGTACATCTTTACTTTGAAATACATTCTGTCTATAGCTGTTTTTGTTTCCTGATAAGAAAAAGATTACATTCTGACTATTGCAATTCGGGGAAGACCTTATCGGCAAAGCTATTGCCAAGTGTTTCTTTTAGCTTGCTCAAATTCATAATTGGCATGTCTAGTAATTGTTCCGGGCTTCAGCTTAGGCACAAGGATATTATCTCTAACAGAACATATCAGTTTATTCTCAGACTGCAACAGTGCTCCCACGCGATTTGCCATTACTGTTAATGGAAAAACACGGGGCCATCTTTCACTTCCATATGCTTTGAATGCATCCTCCACGGAAATATGCTTGGACTTGATTGCTTCTGCTAACTTTTCTGTCAAAACAATTGAATCTTCCAACGCGCAACAAGCACCCTGACCAATGTTGGGTGTCATTGGATGCCATGCATCTCCAAGAAGCACTGTCCTTCCACTACAAGGCCGAGGGCTTATTAAGGGCCAAAGCCAACGGTCATAAAGGGGATTTCTTGTCAATGTATCATCTGCTGTAAGATTAATCAGGTTTAACATGTCTGCGACTGGCCAATCTCTAACGAGCTCTTTAGCTTCTTGTCTCAAAATCGATGGATCTGTAATCCTTGGACCTGCCAAGAGATGGAAAAGTTAGAAAGGTGCAGAAAGAAGAGTTCCAACCAAGAAATTAGTTTGTATTGTTACAACTGGTGCCACATGGGAAAAGTTTGCTGTCAATAACATGGAAGAATAGCTTCACACGAAATAGAACAAGAGCTGGAAGCCTATCATATGCACATGAGGCATATTCTTTTGGCACATTGGTGTGGAATAATGACTTCTGAGATAGAGAGGGTTTAATAGTCACATTTTGCTCAGATATCCTGTGGCCAATATATCTAGCGTCAACGCCAATGTGAAAAATATTGGCAAGTTTAGGGGGCTGTCTATGTATTAATTACATACCTACTGTAATCCACAAGTGGAATTTGAGCAGGGTAGAGTGTAAACAGATCTTACCTCTACCTCGTAGAGATAGAGAGGTTGTATTTGATACACCATTGACTTGAATAAAGCATTTCCAAACAGTTTGAAAAAGGGAATACATAAATGAAACCAGTAACAACAACATAATAATGCGAAATGGATACCAGTACACAACATACATAAGAAAGAATAGTAACGACAATGAAAAATGTGAAAATCAAAGCACAAAATAAACACAGATGATAACTGAAATCGAAGAACAAGAAACTATTGAGGTTAGTACTAATACCATTGGTAAGAAAGAAGGTCCAAGTACAACCACCAAGCTTATCCCATTGGAAAGAAGAGAGCATTCGAGTACCAACTAACTTTCTACCCTAATCCACGATCTCCGATCCCTCCTATCTAAGGGTCATCTATGTATTCCGCCATTAATATTGTCGAATCCTACCAACAAGGTGGAAAGTTCAATTAGACAACCAACTAGGCTCTCATGATTTCCCGATCTGTCGCAAGCTGATTTCAAGTGATATAAATTTGATCCAAAGACAAGTACCTCAAGACTAATGCAGAGATATTATGAACTAGACTTTAATCACCTGATACTTTTGATGAAACATATACCTGGAGATGAGCTGTTGTAAATGACAAACCAGTAGACCTTGTTTTTAGAAGCAGGAACAAATCCAGCACGTAATCCTCTTCCATATGTATAGTTTACTTTTGGTTCATATGGCTGTCCTTCAGGGAAATATCCTAAGCCTCGAAAGGCGATATGCCCTGCATACTTAGGCTGTCGAAATCCCATCCACTTAGCCGTTGGTGACCAGACACCATCACAAGCAATCACTACCTGTGGAGATCGTTGAAGATATAATATACAAACAACAACATACCAGTGGAATCCCACAAGTGGGGTCTGGGGAGGGTAAAATATAGCAGACCTTACTACTACCTCATAGAGATAGAGAGACTGTTTCTGTAAGACCCTCAGCTTAAAAATATCAGGCCCCAAAAAACAGAAAATACTAAATATGAAAGAGAAATGGACTAAAACGCAAAGCAAGGCACACCATTCAATATGGCACTAGAGCAGACAAAGGTCATGAGTTCAAGTCTTAATGTCACTCATCATAAATTAAAGAATCAAGATCGTACGTGAGGGATTGAAGTTGCATATTTACCTCAGCAGATAAACGAGTTCCGTCTTGAAGATGCAATAAGGTATTAGTACCATTGTCACTTGTTTCAATGCTCGACAACTTGGAGGAAAAAGAAATAGCATCTGGTGGAAGCTTACTTGCTAGTGTTTCAAGTAAGACTCTCCTCTCCACCACCCTTAGTTCTTGGCTGCTCCATCAATTGCATTTGGGGATCATTAGAAGAAAGGTAACATAGAAAAGATCAATTAGAAAGGACTATCAATCACCATTTACCTTTTGTCCTCAACTTTGAACCCAAATGAGTTCAACTCCTTCCCATCATCCGATTTTATTACTATCCTGCAAAGTTAATGGCATCAACAAATGTTCAGGACCAAACATAGTTTAAATTGGTATCGAATGAAACACGTCAAGTTTAATAGAAGTCAAAGTTAACATGGACGAACTTTAAAACACAGTCAGCGGTAAAGTCAGAAATTTTGCTTATGTATGAAGTTGGAGTCGAAAGCAATTAGTGCTAAACATACATAGTTGTGCATTGTTTAATCAACCAATGCTCGATATACAACAACAACATACCCAGCGTTCGATATATTATGATCAAATACTCTTCGTCCATCTCTACTTGTCCTCTCTTCGTCCATCTCTACTTGTCCTCTGTGCTATTTTGATATGTTCAGTTTATAAAATCAATAATATGTCTATTTTACCCTTGTTATTATTATTCATTTTGTCTTATTTCATGTAGCATCCTTTGTATTTAACTTTAAAATTTTTCTTTTTACCAGTCACACAAACTTTTAAAAATTATTTTAGACCACAAGTTTCAAGTCTTCCTTTTTCATTAAACATCGAAAGGTGCCAAATAAAATTGGACGGAGGGAGTCGTATTGAATTGATAAGTAATTGGATTTGATTAAAACAGAACAATTGTAGAAACATACCCTTGAATTTCAAGAAATTGACTCCTAAGTTCATCACCAATTCCAATAGCATCAAGTGCCTTCCATCCATTTTTAGAAAGTGTTATTGAACTTCCTTCAGTTCTCAATGATTCAGCCTGCTCAACCACCAAACTTCTAATACCAAATCTAAAAATCACAACAACTCAAAATCATTAAAATTAAAAAAAAGGAGTTTTGAAAAATGCAAATTTACAAATTAGTGAAAATTTTAACCTTTGAAGTGAAAGAGCAGAAGCAAGACCAGCAATTCCTGCCCCAACAATTACAATATTTTCTTTTCTACTATCATTAGATATGTATCTGCAGCCTCCAACTCTGGGGATTAAAGATAATCTATTTTGAAAATAATTAGATAATATTTTAGAGGAAGAAACAGGCTTAGCATGCTTAATCAAACAGATTAAAGCCATGATTATTCAATTATTTGGAGACAAAAAAAGATCAAAAAAAAATTCAAGAGGGTATATGTCCATGGGAAGACTAATTGTGGACATATAAAAAGGTGTTTACTGACACAGGTGTTATGTGACTTTTCTATTGGTGTTATAAATAAATTTCTTATAAAATTATTTTTTAAAAATTTCAAAAAACAGTTTGATTTGACTTTTCATTTACCAAACACTGTGATATGTCTAATAGGGATACATATAGGTTATTATTTTTTTTAGTGTTTTTTGGTAGCTTATTTAGATGGGAGTATGAGTTATGTAGGTATCAAATTTTATATTAGGTATTTGATTAGGAGGTAAATTGTTCGTATATAAAATTTATATGGTGTTTAATTCATAATTCAGATGACTAATACATGTATAAGTAACGAGAAAATATATGAAGTTGGTACATGTATAACTATAATTAGCTATGAAATAATTCGTAAGGATACACATGAACTTAATAACTTTTGCTTAGATATTAAATTGGTCGTGTTAAAAAATTATTAATAAGTAATTAATTAACCAGTGATGAATTCAATACTTCTCCCTGTGTCCATTTTTACTTGTTCCCTATTGACTTGACACAGTGATTAAGAAGTAGTAAATAATGAGTTAATTTTATCAAATTATCCTTTGAATATAATAAATACAATGTAATAAGGAAATAACTATAATTAATGATAAAGATAAATTAGAAATTACGTATAAAATTATCTCTTGATTTCATAAAGTGAACAAATATTGTTTTGACATTGCAAAATAGTCTCGGAATAATTGAAAACTAATAAATTGACACTTTTGAACACCAATAATACAAGTTGGACACGAGATTAACTCCAAAGACTTTTCTATCGAAACTTCGCCATCTTTTGACTTGTCTCAACTGCACAAAAAAAAAGGGTAAAATTTTATTGCTAAATGAGCAGTAAACTTTATTGTTCATTGTATTTAGTGAAGAATTAGTGATAAATTATTAAAAAGTTTTGTTAGTCATGAGTAATTTAGCAACGAAGTTGAATTATGCTTTTGATTTTGGAAGTTCAATTGTACTTTTTCACGTGTCTTTCAACTGAATAGAAAGATTATATTCAGTCACTATTGATATCTTTTTTTTTTCTGGATTCAATGATTGTTTTCTAATTTTATGTTTAGTCGCCAAGTGTTCTTAGAATTGTCAAAAATTCCTCACTTGGAAAAGTAAATAGAATTTAATACAGCTTATTCATTAGAAAAAGATAGGTATATATTTTTTTTAATAATCTGCATAAGAAGTTGAAACTCTGCATCTGTTAACTTGTTTACATTAACAATTTCAATCCGAAAAAGAATTATCGATGGTCAATCGAGAATAACTTCTCTACTTGGTAAAGTTAGAGATAAGGTTCACTAAATCTTTTTTAGTGCTCATTTGGATTAACTTATTTTTAAGTGTTTTTAAATCAAAATAATTTTTTGAAATGTTTGGATAAAGTGAAAAAGTGTTTATAAGCATTTACCGACAATTCCTCAGTTATGACTTTTGATTGATAAATCATAAGCCAAAAGCTAATTCAGAGCTCTAGTTTACCTTGATAAAAATCACTTTTCTTTGCGATACAATTGAGCAAAAAAGATGTAAAACCTCGAGAGAATATCGACACTCAACTCCAAAACTCCAAATTTCTCTTAAATATCAAAGGTAATCACGAAGTCCATCTACCAACCGTAGAAGCTCTCTCATGATGGCCTATTTGAGACTTTGTCTTTCTATAATGGCCTATTTGAGACTTTGTCATGTGAATCCAATAGCCCATGAACTGACCCAGCCTGATTAAAAGAGGATAATAAACAATACAAATCTCATTAATTTAGGATCGAATTACTTTGGAAAAACTAAATTTGTACCCCTTTAAAATAAATTATTTATATTCATATACTCTTTTACATTTTGTAACTCCATAATATTAAAATTTTGCCCCCCTAATATTAAAATTCGCGCGCTGACATCGTGCTGATGTCAGCACCTGCTGGTATGATATACCAATAGAGTATACATGTACCAACAGGGTATCGTAGATGATTAAGCTCAATTCTATGTGATACCGATATGGTATAAATATACCGACAGAGTATATAATGGAGATATTTTCTACTAATTTAGAGTTTAATAATTTTTTTATTTGTTTCTTAAAAAAATCCTATTTATCAATTGAGTATCAATGTACCACCAAAGTATCATAAAGGACTAAGCTTATTCTATATGATAGCGCTATGGTATATATATACCGCCAAAGTATATTTCATAGTATTTATGCTGACGTCAACATGATGTCAGCATGCGGAATAAAAAAGGGTAAGTGTATAGAAAGGTAAATAATTTGGGTAATGTGTCTATTAAGGATAAATAGTTTATATTGAATCTATTAAGGGTAAATAATTTCAAATTAAGTCTATTTTGTGTATTTTTTCTTTTCCGGTGAATTTTTAATATTATGTTTTCTATCAAAATTTGTGCGTCGGATGCATGTATTTGGCGATACATGTATCCAAGATGCATTTAAGCTAGATATAGATTAAAATGTGTATTTAACTAAGGATTGTAACTAAAATGCTTAATTTAAGGAAGATTAACTCTTTTAAGACTTTTGAGTATATCTATTTTGAAAACTTCTAAGGTAATAAATAAAAAAGAATCTTCCATTTAATTTTTAGCAACTTTTCTTATAGGTATTTTGTTATATGTTGTTCTGTATGTATTTTTTAGTTATATGTATTTTGTATGTTGTGCCTAAGTCAATATATGACCACTGATATATCGGGCATATAAATAAGAAAATAACCTATACCTGACATATAAAATACATACACACACATATAAGTAAAAGTTAGGTGTATTACGTGACTGTGTGAGATGTTTTATATTTCTTTCGTTCACTTTTATTTGTCCATTTTTAATTTTGCACACACTTTTAAGAACAATGGTTGATAGCGTATTTTGACATAATACTCGTATTGATTAATGTTTAGTTTTATATATATGCAAGTATGTATGTATGTATGTATGTTTTTTCTTGATATACTAAAAGTCTAAAAGTGATTTCAAATATATTTTTGTATACTGGACACGTAAAACTGAATAAGAAGTATAAAATTATTATAGATAAAAGTAGTTTGTTCTGATGACCAAATAAGTTAGGAAATACTTTAATGAAAGTTAGTTGAATTGGCATACCAATCTTGATTACATTAATTTCACCAATACAATATTCCATTCTTTCTTTATCTATATAATGCTAGTAATGTTACAAAAGTAACATACATTCAATTGATTTCAACATGGCAAATTGCAATGGAAATATTGGAGTTGCTCATAATATTGGCTCCAATTTGCAAATTGAAGCAATCCAAACAGTGATGCCAATGAAGTCAACTGATCCAAGGTTATCACAACGAGTTCTCATTGGTGAAAATCCTGACTCAGACACTTTTCAGATGCGTTTTCACATGGTCTTTTGCTATAACAAGGCGTCAGAGACGGATTCAGGATGGATGGTGGCCGGGTGGATAAGGGAGTCACTAGGAAGGGCACTTGTTGAAAAACCATTACTGGCTGGTAGACTTAGAAGTAAAGGAGAAAATGATAATATTAGTTATGGGGAGTTTGAAATTGTGTCAAATGATTCTGGTGTTAGATTGATTGAAGCTGAAATTCCAATGAATTTGGATGATTTTCTTTATCTCAAGGAAAAGAAAAATGTAGAAAGTGAACTTGTCTTTTGGGAGGATATTCATGAGCCAAACACTCAATTTTCACCACTTTTTTATGTCCAGGTTAGTCCCATTTCATTATTCTCTTATCATGAACTAATTTTTAGAGTCCATCTACCAACCGTAGAAGCTCTCTCATGATGGCCTATTTGAGACTTTGTCTTTCTATAATGGCCTATTTGAGACTTTGTCATGTGAATCCAATAGCCTAAGGTTTAAAATTTATTTTTTATTAATGTTATCAGAGTTAGATTTATCTCAATTTTTTGATTTACTTAATATTCATGAACCCTATAACAACGGAATATATATAAATATCAAATATTGTTATAGGTCTATAACAGTCAGTCGATATATCAGTCAAAAAAATTTTAAACCAATGATGTTATAGAAGGATTGAGTGTATAATGTTTTATCATTATTGTCGTCTCATGAACTAATTTTTAGGCCAGTTAGATTCAAAATTTATTTTTTACCATATTATTAAAGTCAGATTCATCTCAATTTTTTGATTTACTTGATATTCATGAATCCTATAACAAAGAAATATATTTAAATATCAAATGTTGTTATAGGTGTAAAATAGTCAATCAATATATCAGTCAAAAAAATTTAAAACCAATGATTTTATAGAAGGTTTGAGTATATAATGTTTTATTCAAAGGTTTTTTTTTTTTGAGTTATTAGCAAAAAAAAGTCTACCATTTCCCTTGAAATATTTGTATGAAATTTTTTTAATGAATTTTTGAGATTTTATTAATTCCAATGGCTAGAAGATCTTTGATAAATGATTTATTTTTTTCAGGTGACAAATTTCAAGTGTGGAAAATACTCAATTGGAATAAGTTGTAGCCTTTTTCTAGCAGATCCTTATATCATGACTAGTTTTTTGAATAAATGGTCCGAAATTCACATCAGCATGGTATCAGAGGCAGATGCGCCTAAAATTCCAACATTTTTCCTACCAAATCTTAGGAAAAAAGGGAGTTCACCAACTTTTTACTCGAGCTCAAACACAAGTAATTACCATGTTAACCACACGTTAATCTTTAAATTACCCTCAAGGTTCTTGAATTTAAGAGATAATACTCTTGCAGAAAAATGTGTTGAAGAGGTAGAGGACAAATTTGGTAAAAAGTTGTCTTCAAAATTGTGTTTGTTTGTTAGAGAAATTTCAGAGGATGTTAAGGTGGAAACATTTTCTAGAGAAGAGATTTCTCCATTTGGTTCAACTAATTCTGGATTAATTTCAGCTGATTATTGGGATGATTTGGGATTAGCTGATGACATTAGGTTTAGTGAAGAAAATAAGGCTGTCTATTTTTCATGTTGGATAATTAGTCCAGGAAATCAAGATCTTGTGTTGATTACTCCATCTCTTGGTGATGAAAGTGGCTCCGGAACGAATGTTATAGTTACCATGAGAGGTTGATCTTATTATAGGGCGTATTTTTTTTTTTGAACTATTTAATATAAATCTGAATTAATCAATTCTGTGGATTTCAGTATATAGAAAAAAGATTGAAAAAGCGAACACCTCTCCAAACAAGATATGTACGAAATCATATGTTATGATTTAACATATGATTCGTTCTGAACACACTATACTTAGGCTACCAAGACCCAATTCTCAAGATCTAATATACAACTTGATTATATTATTTGCCTTTATATTCATTTTATCTTGCTATTATTGTGATTTTTTTAATTTACAACATTAATATATATAACTTTTTTTTTAATTATCAAGAAATAATTTCGACTCTAGATCAATATAACTCATGTGCCCTTAAATCATAACATATGATTTCATACATAGACTTTAGCTTAAGCAAAAAAAAAAAATTATCAATTCGTATAAGTTATACAGATTATGTTCACAACCTAAGTTGTACATAGACTTTAGCTTATACAAAAAAACAAGACGAGTTCAATTTATAAAAACACTAGATACAGGATCCCTGCTAGTACCACCAATATATATTATCTGTTAAATATTTTTTAGATATTGTGATTTATGGTAATTTTTTTATATAATTTTCAGACAATATACATTACACCATGTGTTTCAATTTATATGAAACAGATATAATTTTGAAAAAATTGAATATCTAAATCTAGTCCAAATAAACTCAACTTTGAAACATAAGTTTCATGTATTATAAAGAAAAATTTCAAGCTTTAATTTCTCAAATAATAATGAGTTTAACAAATCTATGTAGCACTCTTTTAATTATGTCTGATCTCAATTCTATATGTCTGACGCATGTTTACATGGCTAAAATTTCAAGCATGTACGTCAAAACATAGAAGCAGAAATTATTTGTGTCGAATTTTTAAATACATAAACCAAACAAAACTAATTAAACTCGAATTTTCCACCTTTAGTAGAAAATATTATCTTTGTGTTACTCCATCGGTATGTCGATATTATATAGGACTAAACTTGATTTTCTGTGATACTCCATCAATATATTGATCATCTATCAGTATTATATAGTTTTGGACTCTTTTTTCAAGAAATAAGTCGATTAAGAGAAAATTATTAGAGTCAAAAACTTATTTATTAAACTTTTAAGTAGTTGAAAATATATTCTTTGTGATACTCGATAGGTATATTGATACCATATCGACATCATGCAGGACTAAACTTAATCCTCGATGATATTCTGTTGGTATATTGATATTGTATTGGATTTATATCATATGTGCATTGATATCAGCATGACATCTGGCATGAGTTTTAATAGTAAGGGGCATAAATATTAAAAAATATATGAATGTAAATAGTTAGCTTCAAACTTGTCCAAGCCCAATGTCCTTTCCTGACCGACATACGTATATAAAAGAGTAACTTTCATAAATAGCATATAGTTGAAAATTAATAGGGTCAAATAGCCAACTTTTCCATAATTACAAATCATAACATCGGCCCATTACCACTGCACGGTCTTCCTCTGTATATTACCTCTATTACTTACAGTTTTCACATCCTCCTATTATACAAAATTTTCTTCAATCCCTTACTGTTGCCATTTTTAAAAAGGAAAGAGATCCCTTAAATTGGGTATTCAGCTTGGAAATTGCAATTCTTACCTAAAAAGGAGTCTAAACTAAGTAAAAAAATCTATTTTTTCTAATACGTAATTTATTTTTTTGGTAAATGTACTTTGTATAAGTAGGAATAAGCATACACATATACATTAATTATTCAAAAGAAATCCCTGTTTGAATACAACAACAACATACCGAGTGAAATCCCACAATGTTTTTTTGTATATGTATAGACAACTTTTTGTATATGTATTTTTAGTAGACTTTAACACACTTTTACCATACAATTTTTGTATATGTAATCAATTTTGTACATATATATAACAAATATTTGTATATGTATATAACCACAATATATGTATATAACCACACAGTATATGTATACATCTTTGAATATGTATAAGTATGTTGATTATATACAAGTATTTGAATATGTATAAGTATCTTTTGGGAAATATGTATATACAAATATTTGAAAATGGTAAAGCTGTTATGTGAAAAAACTAAAATAAATAAATAAATAACATTATAACTCTTACTTGAAAAATGTGGAGGGATAATTTGGGAGGGAGAACGAAATCTTTTAATTTTGGGTATGAACGATTAATTGTAGGATACTACCTCCGTCCCATAATATAAGGGCATCTTTCTATAAATATTTGTATCATATTATAAGGACACTTACTAAATTATGATAAAATTAATTATTTTTTTCCCATTTTACCCCCACAATTAATTAGTGCATTAATAATTTTTTCTAACTTAATTTTATATACATTAACATAAATGAAGGATAAAATGATAAAATTAATTAATTCATTGATGATTTTTTAATCACCGCGTAAAATGAAAAGTTTCTTATATTATGGGACGAAGGTAGTAGAAATTAGGAAGAGCGTACAAATTATGTTATCATTTAACCATGATATCTCAAGTTATATCTCAAGTTATCATTTAACCATGATAAATAGTATAGTTCGATGGAAACACTTAACATAGAAGAGAATAAAGGGCAAAAGATTTAATTACTGTTATACCAAAATAATGTTGTCTTTAAGAAAGTTTTAAAGTACAAAAGGTGCCTTTATTTGGTAGGTCTTTATTAATCAAGATAAGCTGATGTATTTATCCACCTATTACATTCTACATGTTTATGTTTCTCAGTTTCAAATTATTTATCATGTTTTTCTTTAACATATTCTTTTACAAAAATATTAATGCTTAATTAATTTGATTAAAATTTTAAGATGTATTTTCTTATCATATTAATATAAAAAAGTTGCAATTTATAATACTATTTTTATAGTTTTTGAATATATAAATTATTATTTTAAAATATTAAATTAATAAAATTAAATTTAACTTTGAAAATGAATTAAATTAATTTTAAAAAATACAACATGAGAACTAAAAAGAAACGGAGGGAGTATAAAGGGCATAGAAATGAGTGTATGATGACATAATATTATGTTCATTTTTCTAAGTGACTATTTAATGCACTCATAATTAGATCAAAATAAAAAGGAAAAGAGAAACACCAAATAATATGACTCAAAAGGAGTAGTAATTAGGATTAAAAGTTTAAGGTGCATAAGCTGGTAAAATAAATAAAATGATACCCACTCCAATTTTTTTTAATTATATAAACCTATTTGATTAAGCTTGAAATTTAAGAACTATTTTTCTTTTGAGATTTATAATTTAACTATGTCATAACATTTCATCAACTAGAAAAGCTTCTTATGAAGAAGATTATAAGAAATTTAAGTTGAAACATTTTCAAATTTAGAAGAAATCATTTTTTCTAAACAATCTAAAAAAGAAACAGATTCACTAAATTGAAATCAAACAACAAATTTTAAGAACTTTCATGGTGTTGAAAGGACAGAAGACAACTTTCTTATATGTCCTTTTGAGGATTAAAAAAAAAAAGAGCAAAAAAAAAAAGTTCTTTTTTTTGTTGATTCTCAAAAATATGCTCCTTTTGGACTTTGAGATGGAATCCAATGCTTATAACCTACAAACTTTAAAAGGCAAAAGTCACACTTTATGTTCTCTTGTGTGATTAATTAGTTCATAATGCTCACTCATTGAAATATAAGGTTCCATGACATGATCAATGTTTAAAATGCAGGATTAGAGAAACATCTAGAACACTAATTAACCCCTAATTAATTGAAAATGGGATATTTCTCTAAATTCCTTTTTTAGGCATGCAATGCCCCTTTGTAGACTTTATATATAATCTACGAATTAAACTTTAAAGTAAATATCAAATTCTGAATTCACAATCTCAAAAATATTAGGGGAAACATAAGTTTTATCAAAGATGTTCATTACTCATCGTACATACAAAAAGAAAATTGACTTTGTATATACAATGTATTTTTTAATGAAGGGGTCCATTCAAAAGCAGAACTGATGTGTTACTTATATGTTCGAGTGAATTCATTAATTTTGATCAAAATTCTGCATTTGTCATACATCAAATACATACATATATGTATGTGTGTGCGCGTGCGCGCTCCTTACATATTCGATTGATTCATTAGTTTATATCAAAAATTTGAATTTTTTATACATTAAATACATACATATGCGCGTGCGTGCGCGCACACATATATAGATATGTATAAAAAGAACTAGAATCCTTAGGTTTTGACTACCTACGAATTCACTAATAATTAAATTATCAAATTTTAATACTGAATCTGTCCCAATTCAACTACTAGGCATTAGAATAGTATTTGCCAAAGGAGTGGGGAGAGGAGCATTAACATTCCATGTGCAAGTCACAATCTTGTCTATGTTCCTTTGTTGTTGCTTAGCCCCACTCTCACCAACCACTTAGTACCCATGCTTGTGTGCATCCACAAAAAATAGCACCATTCTCCTTTTGACACACATAAGATGTGCCAAATGGATACTTCCTCTTTCAAAATAAGTTCATCAATTGTCATCCACACCAACCTTACCCCAAACATCAAAAAGATAATAATCAAACGAAAATGCTTTTATTCTTCCAGCTAGCACCCAACCTTTTCTTCATCCTCCTCATCATTATTCCACCACCAATTGCTTATCTTTTATTCCACAAATTTTCTTTTTCATTTTCAAGTCATAAAAGATTGTTAATTAATACTTAGCCATCTTTGAAAAAAAATGACATTATCTAACTAAACCCCTCCTCTTATAGTTTAGGAAACTAAATGCATCACATCTAGTCTCATTTACAAAAAATTTAACTTATATACATCGTCAACGTAATAATTTTTTTTACTATTAGATCGATCATTTTTATATGTTACGGAGATAATTTATCTTTTTTTTATTACAAATCCCACAATTTAAGAAAATTTACATGTAGATATCATTTGAATAACTTGATAATATAAACATCCTACATTGTCAGTATATATATATAACTTATAATTCAAATTAAATACCTTATAATTTGGAAATTAAATGAAAAGAACAAGTTGCATAATTTGAATGGAAAGAAAGCTGAGAATATTGTCTTATTAAGCTAAAATGTCAAAATGTTACATATAGAGCACGTAACATTTGGTAAATTTCCAACTAAATCTCTTCAATTTCCTCATCTTTCCACACAAATCAACAATACAATGAGACCAAAGTAAGAAAGGAAAAAAAAAACAATAGAAGAAATTGAAACAAAAATAGTACAAGAAATAAAAGTAAGTTATTTGTGATCTACAACAATAGTGAAGGCAACAAAATAAAATGACCAAATTCAATTTTCAGAAAAAAAGTGCTACACTTCCAAGAATTGCTACCATGATCATGATGCTACTTCCATGAACAAATCCACTAGATGGAGCTGGAGGTGGCGTTGCCATAGGTCCCGGTGCAGGCCCTGGTGGCCCCATACTCATACCGGGAGCCATACCAGGGCCTGCAGGGGCTGGTGGTGAGCCCATTGGGCTCATAGATGGTGCCATTGGGGTCATTGGGCTCATGGATGGCGCCATTGGGCTCATGGGAGGAGGTGACATGGCGGATGGTGGCGGTGACATGGTGGATGGAGGAGGGGTGGTGGAAGTAGTAGGTGGCATTGACATGGTGGATGGTGGCATTGTGGGGGCCATCATGGACATAGGTGGAGATGCCATGGGGGATTGGGCAGCAGAAAGGGCTAGAAATGTAAGAAAAAAGGAGAAAATTATCATGGGATGTGAGAGAGCCATGACTATTGATGACTCTCTTAGGATGTTTTTTTTTTTTCCTTGAAGTGCACACACAAAGGTTGTCTTTGAGGAAGTTTGTATTCTGCAGGTATTGTAGAGGTTTGAGGGCTATGCTGATATATAGACAGGGTATACTAGAAAGACTTGATTTTTATTTGTCCCCTTGAGGCATCTTATATTTGGAATTTAGTTACTCTCGTTAATTCAGATTCACATCGAGTAAGTTTCTTAAAAAGGTAAAGCATGCGCTTTGTTCATTTTTAGAACTTAAATTCGAGGGGCTTACTTAGAATCGAAGTAAATCCTGTAATTTCACTATATCTTTTGTTCAATAATGAAATCAAAATTTTCGTTAATATATGTTCTTTTGGCTTATCAATACAATATTATTTGACCCGATTGAATAAGTTTAGTCTACCGTTACCCTTGATGGTACCCTAGAAAGACTCGTTCCTCTTGTCTCAGTTTATATGATACCCCCCTCCATTTAAAGAATGATTTAATTTGATTTGGCACGAAGTTTAAGAAAATAAAGAGAATTTTCAATCTTCTAGTTCTAAATCAAATTTATGTTAAATATACCAAAATGTGAAACATGCCAGTAAAAAGTTGAAATTAAAGTTTTGCAGAAAAAAAGGGCCATTCTTTTTGAAATAAATCAAAAAGAAAAATAAATCATTCTTTTTTTAAATGAATGGAGTAATATTTGATTGGATGATATAGAATTTTAAGAAGAAAAATATAAAATAATTTTAATTTTGTGTTAAAATAAATCTTAATTTATATGGCTATAAATCAGATATCTCATTAAGAATAAAATGAAAATCCTAAAAGTTAAACTATTACTACAATTAAATATTAAAAGTTAAACATTATTTTAGAATATATATATAAAAAAAGCAAAATGTACCACAAATGCATATTAATATTACCCAAAAATACAAGGTATACATGTCCTATAGGAGGGTCCCAAGATTTGGCAAACAAGTGGTTGAGGACCTTATGAGTTTTCACAAGACCATTAATAATTGGAGCATATATAATCCAAATAGAATATCTACATGGGAACAAATTCTACCATAACGAATTTTCATAAGATCATTTATGATAGAATTAAGGCATGGCTCTACAATACACTTGCATTAAATTCATTATATTATTTTTGTTAAGAGCTATTTTAGTCTGTTGTTTTGTTAATGTTTATATTAAATTTTAAATATAGAAATGTGTTTTTTTTAATTGATTAATACAACACAAGTAATAGAGCAAAGCCTTAGACTGATAAACTGATTGAAGGCAGATCAAGAGCATTATCGATGAGGATTTATTAGGATGGCTCAAAGACTTATTCGGTCTTTTCCTCAAAGACAGATACGATTGAATTAGCTTTGGACTACGAGAGAGCTAGACAACAGGGATAAAAGCAATCCGGATAAAACAAAGAATCCAATCTAATTAAAAAATAAATCGTATAGATTGACACAAAGAAAATTTAACAATAATTGAATTGATTAACAAGTGTTGGACTCGAACTCAATGGTTAGGTGTAAGTTTTTGTTCTCTTCTGGTTCTAACAACAAAATAATATTAATAAAAGAAATAAAAAAGGTCAATTTATGAATTGGCCAAAAATCTATATAAATTGATATTACCACATATGAGTGTCAAAATCAGTGTGTGGAAATTCAATAATTAAAAAAAAAAATAGAGAGAAGGAGAGCATATTATCACAGGCAGGATTGAAGGAGACGAATTTAAAATTTCTAGAATATTGAATGACATAAGTGAAAAAACAAGGGGGGAAAAAGTATAAAGAGGGACTTGATCATTGTTTCATCCTTACATAAGTTAATTTAACATTTAATCAAATGCACTATTTATTTTTTTAAAGTATGAGCGTCAACAGATTATAATATTAATAGATCATTTCTAGGAAATACAATAAATATATATATCATCAAGTGTAATCTTATAAATAGAATATGAAAAATTTAATATGTATGTAAATTTTATTTCGATCTTTGTGGAGTTAAAAAGATTTTTTTTAATGGTCCCCATACTCAAAAGGAGAGGATCAATTCTAAAAAACATGTACATAAATAAAATACCTAATTTGATGGACAGACCATAGATTCAAATGCAATGTAAATTATAGAGTAACTCCGCCCTTGTAATATTTATGAACCTTTTTTGTTAAAAAATTATACTATATTTATCAAATTAAAAATATTTTTTTTATATATACATATTTAGTGATATTATTTTTTTATATACTATATTTTTGATAAAATTTATGACTTCGAGACCCTGATATTACTTTTCAAAATGTCAAAAGTCATGGCAAAATGATAGAGGTGAAATTAGAACTCTCTAGAAGATCAATTAAAATGAAGATAGAATAATTGAATTATGTGGGACTATGAAAATTGAGGCCATTTTAGACGTTTAATTAGGCCTTCTTATTTTCTAAGTTCTTAGCTGTTAAAGAAGAAAGATATCTCTGTCTATTTTCTAATAAATAATTGTTTGTGTATTCAGTGTCTACATCAAATTATATAATTATTTCTATATCTTACTAGTTAAGGTAAAAATACATATTCATTTTAAAATAATTTAAATAAAAAACGTGTTCATGACGATTATATAAGGGAAATAAGGATATTGACAAATAATATTTAAGGTCACACAAATTAATTCGACTATGATGTATTTTTTTTTTGTTTTCAAATAAGGGAAATAACTCTTAGCTGTTCATGTGGCATGACAGGGGTAAGAAAAGGATAGCACCTATACAATACCCTAATCCTGACAAATATTTTTGATATTTTCTTGCAAAAAATGCAATGTTAAAATAATAGTAAAGTTATCAATACTCAACCTAATAAAAGTTAAATTACCATGTCGAATCTAATTTTATAAGAAAATTTGAGCAAAGAAAATATAATTAATGTACACAAATTTTATGTGTTCTTACCTTTATGAGATAAATTAGAAAGATTGTTTCCTGTAAATCTCGACTTAAGAGCTCGTATAAGTTAAGTGAAGTAAAGGTTTGCTTCTATAGACAGAAAAATATTGGGATCATTTTTCAAATGTTGTCTTACTAATTTTCAAATAGAGATTGTATATATAGCACTCATTTCTTCTTTATTAATATTAGTCTCAGTATATTGCAATTTATTCCTTGCTTTTTGTTCTAATATATAAGAGGCAGTTATGGTTCTTCTATTTAATTTATTTGCCTTATCTTAATATTAAAAAGTGCTAGAAATAATTAATAATTTAAAATATTTTAGAAAATTTGTTATGGTTCTTTCGTTGTAATTTATTTGTCTTATGTTTAGTGTTAAAAAATACTACTAATCTTGATAATTAAAGCTGCTGAGGGAGACAACAGGTCGACATGCTTGCTTGCGTAGTTTGAGTATATATTCGCACCATTTTATGATTTTTTCGTTGTAATTTATTTGTCTTATAATTGTGATAGTTTAAGATGCTCAAGCAGATAACAGATCGACATATCTGCTTGAATAGTTTGAAGATATATTTATAATTTTTTATAATCTTTTTATTATAATTGCTCAAATAGACTGGAGATCAACTAGTGCGGACATCGACGTCTAGTATTATCAGATAAGAGAGTAAAACAGTTATTTACAACTTTCAATTTTGTCAGTTTCCCAAGTTTCAAAGTTTATTTTTCTGGTCCATGTTCCATATATGAGGTGTAGCTAGGTGGCAAGAAAGTGAAACTTTTCAGCATCATGAAAATCCAATTTCAGTATATCAATCTTACAGTTTGATTAAATTAACAAACTAACTTACAATTAAAATGTACAATGATAAAATGTTATTGCCGAATAATTGGGGAAATATATGAACTAGGATAGACTAGAAATTATGTGGGACTAAAGGAAATGATTAAGTATGTGGTATTCATATTAATACTCGATTAAAAAAAAATAAATTAGAGTCGACTAAAAATACTTACTTAAGGTAATAGAAAATGTTCAAAATTATAATTTGATAATTTCAATCTTTAAAGTTTTCAATCATCACTTAACCAATATTATTACTATTTTTTAAAATTATATGTTAAATACTGAATTAAAATGAACACGATTGGTTGCTAAGTATTAAAATGACCGTATGAAAAGACTAAGTTGGGTTGGATTGAAAAAGACTCAAAAGAAAATTATACAACTCATAACATGTTTCATGCATATTTCTATACTATACAAGAATGAAAAAAAAAAAACCTCAAGTGTTTACTACTAGTAACAAGCATTTTGTAAACTTGTAGTCTTGGATAATTTATAAAAAAGGGTTTTGGCGAAGGCGATTGGTCTTGAATTCTGACGTTGCTTGTTTTCTGGATAAAATGCCGAGTCAATAAGTTTTGAATGATTTGCTAAAATAACAAATATTAGATATGTTATTACGGGTTGTAACATTAGATAATGAATTGCAAGTTTTAACAATTATGAGTTTTAACAATTTAATTACACGTTATAATAGATATATATATTATACCCATTCCATACCCATTACATATTCAAATCTGTTAGGATATATGTTTGAGTATGTAATTGGTATGACTTGAGTATGATGTATATATTTGTTATAACTTATAATTAAATTGTTAAAATTCATAATTAATATAATATTACAACTCGTAATAAGATATCTAATATTTGTCATTTTAGCAATTCTTATATAGGTTTTTGTCTTTTGATCTTGAAGATCTACCCAATAACAAGGACAAAATTTTCGGTATCCTGTGATTCAGACCCAAAAAGGACCAGACATAAATCGGAAAGAGTAACGCGAGCCAGATTGGAAGTTCAAGATTACCATTTTCAAGGTCATTGGGTGTAATTTTCTAATATCTTTTTGCTCACATATCGGTGAATCCAAATCTTAACACTTTCAAGTTCCATTAACTTATGAGACAAAAAGACAACATTTTGGGCCTGTAGTTGTGCTGTAACCAACTCTTTGTAGAAGTTCATGAAGACAACATTTTGGCCCAATGGCTTATTATTGGGCCAGAGCTATAACTAAGGCCCAATTGCAGGAGCCCATATCTAACGTCTTGGGCTTGAGGAAGTAGAAAGGGATGACACCTAGGTAACCCGTTCTAAAGGCGGCCACGTTCACAAATAACTACTAATAAGTATATTAACTATGTCGTTTAGTTGCAGTCGCCTAATTAAGTTTTGTAGTCATAATTTTATTTGTGATGAGTATTTTTATTTGTATAATTCATTATCAATTTATAAATTTGTTTATATAATTCATTGCTAATATAAAAATACGATAAGTAGTTTCATTTGCTATGAATTTTGGAGTTTGTATATTCGTTGTCAATATACAAACAAGATAAAATATATACAAATTTTGTATTTATATATTTAAAAATTTTCAGGATTTATACAAATGAAATGAATCAACACGATAATGTATACAAAATATAAATTAATACAATTAAAAAAATTGTATATGTTCAATTAAGAATTGAATTATGCAAGTTCTGGGATATTAATAATAAGTCTTATTAAACTACAGTGACAAATTGTAATTAAATAAAACTATAACTATGTTTATTAATTTACTAATAAGGCGACTACATGGTGTAGCCCCCCTGAAACCCGGATGGATTCGACCACCCGACCCGAATACCCAGACAAGCAAACGATATTCTGCAGCAAACATCGTTAATAGGATAAGGCTTTCTCTTCCCTGCAACAAGTCTGCTTGATTTCCATGAATTCTTCTTCCGTGATTTCTCAACACTAACAAAAAGAAAAAATAATCCTATATTTGCTCACCCAAAATGGGTTCCATTGTTCTGCCTCAGGTTTGCTTCTTCACTTTCCAATTTTCACTTACCTAGATTCTTGAATTGTGTTAAAAATTTGTGCTTTATTGAATTTACAGGCCTTATTTGTGGTTCCAAGAAACCCCACAAGATGTACTTCACAGAAACTGGCATTTTCGGCCTGCCTCTCTCGAAGACCTTCTCAGTTGAATGTATCCTTGTTTTCTGCTTCTGGGTTGCTAAGCTCAAAGTGGGGAAGCCGTTCTTTTGTTGTTAGAGCTGGAGATGATTCTCAAGAGGAACCAGAAGCTGCTGAGACAGAGGTCCCCGCAGAAACTGAAGTTGAAGCTGAAGGTGCAGTTGCAGTTGCAACAGAGGAAAGACCGCCATTTAAGCCGAGAGTTAAGCTTGGAGATATAATGGGGGTAATTTGTTTAACCACACTCTTTTCTTTTGGTTATTGATTAATTGACAGTGTAATGATTTCGTTATTATGTGCTATGTCTACTTCTTCTTTTAAATTGCTTTGGTATGAGTTACTAGAGCTAAGGTAGGGATAACGTCTGCGTATGGTATCCTCCCTAGACCATCGGTGGGATTATACTGGGTATGTTGTTGTTATTGTTTGATAGGTTTGAGAACAAAGAAATGGATATAACAAATTGAATTGTGTAAAGTTTTTGAGTTTGGCATGAAAAAAGATGTATTACTGAGGTTTGAGTAACATAGTTTTGTACTAAATTGATGAATGCTGCACTATTTTTGGAGTAGATATTGAACAAGCAAGCAATTGAGGCATCAGATAATGTGAGGCCTACGCCAGACATTAGGACTGGCGATATTGTTGAGATCAAATTGGTAAGTAGTTTATGTATGTTGATTGTTTGTTTAATTGGTTGAGGTAGGGTTACAGCGAAAAGTTTAATTTGAAGGATGTGTATGAACTCGTAGGAAGTCCCAGAGAATAGGAAGAGGTTGTCGATTAGGACCAGACATAAATCGGAAAGAGTAACGCTAGTCAGATTGGAAGTTCAAGATTACCATTTTCAAGGTCATTGGGTGTAATTTTCTAAGCTGGTATCCACACGACAATTCGCATTCGGAGGATTATTGCAGGCATTGGAGTTGAAATAGTGTTCCCAGTGTAAGTATTGCTTTCATTACTTACAAAGTTCTCTGTGGTTTTCTTTATGTATACTTCTATAGTATCTTTTTATCTGTCCGTTTTAGCTGGAAAAGCTGCATTAGTATGGCTTGATCAATAGAGCGATTCAAGTAAAACCGAGGGAGAGGTATATGATATGGCATCTATTCGGATAGGATGTGCTTGCACTTGCAGCTGAAAGTGACAATCACAGTGTCGCATACCCAACCAGCAAAAAGATTCCGAACTGTCTGCTAGTTTTAGGATATGTGTTTGGTACTTAGCAATATTACCCTTAAAGTCGCAGACAGCTATTTGAATACCTTGCCCTATTCGAGCTATATTTTTTACTTGAATATCCTCTTACTGTTATACTTTTGTTCCTTTGTATGTCAACTCATTATCAACACACAAAGAGGGGGCATATGAATGTGGTAGCACTCATGATTGATGCAATTCCTTGGGCATGAAAATCAGATGTCAAATTGATCTTGAATCTATTTCAGTTTAACAGGAAATACGTGAACAGATTAGACCGATTATCTAAACGCTCAAGTTTCTGTGGCCAACTACTTGGTTCCTGTATAGCCTACTTACTTGTCCCTTGGCTACAGCTTAGGGCATGGTGAAGTAAAAACTATTAGTGTTCATTGGTTTTCCTTTTAGGCAGTGAAAGCAAAAGTTGACACTAAGGCCATGGAAATAATTGTAGAGAGTTTGAGTGATCTGTGGTCAGTTTAGGGGACTTTGGCGTATTTTAAGTTCATTGTACCATCAAAATCTTCAATTGTCCTAGCTGGAGTGCTAGGAAACTTTGAAAACTCCATCAGGAAAATCTGGATCATGGTTCCTGCCTGTATTACAGGAATGTTTTGATGGGTTTCAACTGAAATCTGCTCTCTCAGGGCTAGTTGTCTGGTTAGCCTTCTTACTTGGGCTAACCTTTCCCCTGGAAATAACTTAGATCCCTTTTTGGATTTTTTCAGCTCCTTTGCGCTATAGGTTTTCTTTTAATGTTTTTGAGTTAACAACTTCTTTTCTTTTGGAACTTTTGCATCCCCTGGATGCCTTTAATGATATCCCACTGACTTCATACAAAAAGAAGGAAAAAAGTTGCTGCGCAGAATGGATTATCCTCCATAAAACCATCTTATCGGAGCTATTAGCTTCCTCAGAAAGCTATTTGAAGTCAGAGAACTCTTGAAAAACTGCAAATTTTTTGTATCTTCACACAATATCAACTCAAGAACCTCTATACCCTCTAAATTCTGGCTATTCCTGAACTAAGCAAGTGCCAATTAACTAGGTGGACTGGCAACTGGCAAGTCGCTATTGGGCAAATCTTCTTTGTCCCACAGCTCTTTTCACCATAAATATTCTGTTTGTTGATCGTTGTCTGTCTTTCTCATCATTAGCCAGACATGCAAGTTACTGGTGTGTGATGAAGTAAAATTGATGAACGGTGTTTAGACTTTTTGTTGAAATATTGGAAGAATTCGAGTTACTAGAGCTAAGGTAGGGATAACGTCTGCGTATGGTATCCTCCCTAGACCATCGGTGGGATTATACTGGGTATGTTGTTGTTATTGTTTGATAGGTTTGAGAACAAAGAAATTAGTTCAAAACACTTCCCCTTGACAAGAAAGATCCATTTTTGTTTTCATTTTCCCCTTGGGGTATTTTGATCACAGCTGCCATAGTGCTCCAAGTGAGATTGGTGAAGTAGTGGGAGGATCGTTTTGAATTGTAACAAAGTCCCAACTTGCTAAAAGCCAGTGCATAAGTGATTTAACTTATAAGTGAAAAACGACCTCTAGAACATAACACAACTTTGAAAACAAACTCGCTATTCATCTTATCTCAGTGAGTTCCTCTTACATTGGACATATTTGTTCTTGTCTCCTTTTAAAGCCTGGAGACATAATTTGAATTTCGAGTATCATCTAGACATGTAATCTCGACTTCCTTTTGAGTTGCGCCGTAGTTTTATGTCGAATTTGTTCCATCAAAATGATGGATAAAAGGAAGAACTTTCTTCATTTAAAATGTGCATGGATAAGTCCTTGTATTCTTCCCATCTGTCCTAATCTTGGTAGACATAACTACCTAGTACCTCCTGCTGGTAGGAGGTGATAGGTTTCCTATGGAATTAGTCAAGGTACGCGAAAGCTGGACTGAACACCACAGTCATTAAAACAAACATGCATTCTTGATCCAAGTCTCCATTCTACACCCCATGTCGGCTACTAAATGGGACCTTGTCCTTATGTTATCATTCTCCTTTTGCTTTTGATGACAGGTATTCACCAAATATCAAGGAGATCAAAGTAGTTAAGCACCGAAAAGTCAGGCGTGCAAGGTTGTACTATTTGCGTGACAAGCTTCCAAGGCTCTCCACTTTCAAGTGAGAACCCAGTCCTTACAGTTGGCCTCTTTCACCTGCCATTTTCCTTTGCTAATTTTGTTCCTTTTCTTTTGGCAATTGAAAGTCTTGGAAGTGTAATTTACATCAGACATTGCTGAATAGGTTGTTACTCATTCTTTTTGTGTAGTCATTTCAGTTTGCTGTTTAATTAGTGCTTAGTTTTCCCTCATAATGCTCATGATGATGATGTACTCAACTACTGCCTCAGTCAAAATACTTCTGAAAAATGGACGTTGGACCTAACTCAATCCATGAGCTAACTTATAAGGTGTTTGATTGCTAAAAATAACAGGCCAGACCGCCCATATGACTACCAAGGTCTGATTCATTCTTTCTAAAGGAAAAAAGAAAAAAGGAAAAGAAATTTTTTTATAGGATCGACATCTACAGTCTTTCATATCTACGTATGCTCAAACGTGAGACTGAAGCATGAACATTGTAATATGGGACTTTAACATCAGATAAATTAAGAATAAATGATATTAGAATTTTAATTGAGATTAGAATAAATGTCAAGATTGCCACACTATATATTTTCCAATAATATAATGAGCTGGAATGAAACTATATTAACTGTCTGGTGATATACTGTCGGTTGTTTACATATATGTCTAACTAATTTAATTTATTTTTAAGCATAATGAAAGTCTACATTATGAACAATTTTTTTTTTAGAAAAAGGAAATTTTGTGTGTCCACTTTATAAAATTAAGAGATAATTTTACACTTAGTTTTTAATTTATTCTTATTATTAATTATAGTCATTTCTTATTATATTTTTCAAAATATCGTATTTATTATATTCAAAGAGTAATTTGGTAAAATTATCCTATTATTTACTATATTTTAATTAACAAGAATTTCAAAATGATGTTTTTCGTCCAACTTTCATTTTATCTGTATCAAATCAATAAAAACCAAGTAAAGTTAAACGGGGTGGTATTAATCAAACGCTCAGAACAATTTAATAAACCTCTCGAAAAATGTGCTCTAACCATTACTACTATTCACTCCGTTCCTATTTGTATAATTATTATTTTTTTAAATCAATAAAAAAAGTATATATTTTTATATTTAATAACAAGTCCAAAATTAATTCTTATATATATTTTTCGTGCCCAAGATTTTTATATTTAATAACAAGTCCAAAATTAATTCTTATATATATTTTTCGTGCCCAAGATTTTTATATTTAATAACAAGTCCAAAATTAATTCTTATATATATTTTTCGTGCCCAAGATTTTTATATTTAATAACAAGTCCAAAATTAATTCTTATATATATTTTTCGTGCCCAAGATTTTTATATTTAATAACAAGTCCAAAATTAATTCTTATATATATTTTTCGTGCCCAAGATTTTTATATTTAATAACAAGTCCAAAATTAATTCTTATATATATTTTTCGTGCTCAAGATATTGAGATCATCTGAACCCACTGATTGTATATTATGTCATTCAATTAACTAGTTTTAATATACATATTTAATTTAATTATTACAAATTTTACAATGAAATTATTGTGACAAACTTGAAAATTTGAAGATTAAAGCAAAATGCAAAAAAACATTAATTGAAACTTTAGAAGTGCTACTAATAATCACTTAGATAGGTATTGCTCAATTTTAAAAAGAAAACAATAAGACTCAAAGTTGTACTTTCACTTAGAGAGGCACATCCAATAATATATATGAGCGTGAATTCTCACATTTATATTTAAATATTTTTTAAAAAAATATAATTTTATTATGGAGCAAGGTATTAGAGCAAAACATTGTTGGTTATATAGTGAGTGATGGAAGAAGGATTTCTTTTTTGGGATGACAACTGGATTGGGTATGTATTCCCTCATCTATTCAGATGTAGTGTTTTACCTGATGCTAGTTTGGCTATTCTGTGGGGGCAATAAGGATGAAATTTCGGCTGATTTCTTGAAAGTAGTCGAACGTTTGACCGATGAACTAATATGGAAGGCGGTTCCTTTACAGTAAAATCTTCTGAATTCAGTTGGAGAGCAAGGAGGATGGAAAAATCTGGAAAACAAATGTCCCTTATGTTGGTGGCTAGAAAGGCATGCTTGACACATGAAAATCGAATCTCAAACTGTTATATATGTGGAAAAGAATCTGAGAATGTCAATCTGTTGAAATGTGAAACAAATTCACACCGGCAAGACAAACCAAAATTGAATTGCCTAGCTTACCAACTTTGAATTGTCAAACTTGGCTGCTAGAGTTGTGTCAAACTTGGCTGCCAGAGTTGTGTCAAACTGAGACCCAACTTTGAATTGTCAAACTTGGCTGCTAGAGTTGTGTCAAACTTGGCTGCCAGAGTTGTGTCAAACTTGGTTGCTAAAGAGTTGTGTCAAACTTGGCTGAGTTGTGTCAAACTTGGCTACCGAAGTTGTGTCAAATTTGACAACCATCACCCTTGTGTTATTGTTCTTTTCTTTTTCCGCATTTTTCAAATCGTTTATCTTTGGTTGTTAGATCTTGGTGGGACTCCTCCTACTCAATTAAAAAACTATTTTGCATCAATTGTAGCAGTGGTTCCTTAACATGCAGAGATACATGTGAACTTTAAAGTGCAGGAACATTAAAGGAAGATGTATAAAACAGAAGAAATGGTGGTATACTAATCCTGCATGGAATATTTGGAGAGAGAAAAGATGGATGCTTTGTAGACAAGGAAAACTCTAGTTAGAGGATAAATTGTTTTACTTTTGGTGTAAACACAACTTTTCAAATGAAGCTGAAGCAATGATAAATCTTATAAGAATAAAAAGGACTTCATCTTAGGATTTGAACAGTTCCTTCTTTCTTTTTTAATTCACTTATCTTTCTAAAGGAAAAAAGAAAAAAGGAAAAGAAATTTTTTTATAGGATCGACATCTACAGTCTTTGATGATCTATAGAAGACTAACAAATTGTGAATCTAATAATGCTGATAGAAATGTTTTACAAAAGTAAAAGACTAACTTATTCTCTTCTTTGGGTTCGAGCAACTTGATTTAACCAGAAAGTAAGTTGCACATTATGAAAACGATTAAATAAAATAATTATAGTAATAACTAATGTGTGTAAAGCAGACATACTCAATTTCATATTTAGAAGCAAGACGGCTGTATCTACTTTTGCAATTACAATGGGCGGCAAGATTAACAGATGCTTTGTCCAACTGCAAGGAACTTTGTCAGACATATCTATTATCCAATAAGGCAAGCAAATGAAATACTGTTCACATGTCTAAACTTGTGTCGGAAGAAAACAAAATAAATATCCGCCAAAGAATTCTAAGAGAGAATAGTATGAAGATCAGTGAACTCAAGTAAACACCTTCTATTGACAATCATATCAATATCATCAAACTTTAGAAACAAACAATTCAATCTCATCCCTCAAGCAGTTTTCAGTGATCACAAGCAACCACCCAAAATAGAGGCACTCCATCATGATCTTGTCTCACATATCATGATCTTGTCTCACACCAGTGAACTTCCTTTGCAAGATTACTCTAAGCCTTTTCAAATCAAATACTCTGAGCCCTTTTCTTTTTGCCTTGGTGATGGATAAGCTGACATGCTCTATTCAGGAGGAGGTTCCATGATATAGTATCGATTGATGAGACATAGTTAATGACAGATTCGAGGTTTGGACACAAACTCCCAAGTCCAAAGGGTTCAAATTGAGTAGGACCAAATCATAATACTTAGAGTGCAAATTCGGTGTTGCGATGGATGAAGCAAGTATGGAAGTGAAGCTTGCCACTTAAACCTATTCCCAAGAGAGAAAGCTTTAGATATCTTGGGACCGTCATCCGAAGTAGTGGGGACATCAACGATGATGTCACGCATCGCATTAGGGTAGCATGGACGAAATGAAGGTTTGCCAGAGTACTGTGTGATAAGAAAGTACCACATAAACTTAAAAGTAAGTTCTATAGAATGGTAGTTAGACCATCTTTGTTATATGGGGTGGAGTGTTGGCCAGTCAAGAACTCACATGTTCAAAAAATGCATGTTGCGGAGATGAAAATGTTAAGATGAATCTGTGGACATACTAGGAGTGACAAGATTACGAATGAGGTTATTTGAGAGAAGGTGGGAGTGGCCTCTGCGGAAGATAAGATGAGAGAAGCGAAACTGAGATAGTTTGGGCATGTGCAGAGGAGGTGTGTCGACACCCCAGTAAGAAGGTGCGGGAGATTGGATTTAGGGGTTACAATAAGAAGGCGCGGGAGTTACACGGAGGGGTAGGAGTAGATTGAAAAAGTATTGGGGAGAGATGATTAGATAATAACTCCATATCACTGAGGACATAACCTTATTTAGAACGAAGTGGAGGTCACGTATTAGGACATGAGGATAGTAGGGGTAAAATGATGTCTTGCCTTGTGACGATGTAAGGTTTGTCATAGAACTAGTCACCCATTAGAGTTGTGTTGTTATTGCTCTTTACTTATTTTGCTACTTTTATTGTTTTTTCCTTTTCTTGTAGAATTTACATTGCTCTTCGTTTTAGCCGTTTTCATATATCTATTGTTTTTTCTTTTTTTCTTCTTCTTTTACTTGGAGCTGATACATTTGAGCCGAGAGTCTTTCGAAAACAGTCACTTTATCTCCATGAGGTAGTAGCAAGGTCTGCATATACTATACCCTCTCTAGACTCCACTTGTGGGATTTCACGGGGTATGTTGTTGTTGTTTGATCTCACTATCCTATATTGCTCCCATTTACTTCTCCACTTTATCTACCGGAGGAATAACTTGCTTTGCGAGGCACTACAGAACTTTTTTTCCCTTTCCTGATTGGGTAGACTTTGCATACGAACCTTACACAAATTCTTGTGGAAGTATTTGACCAGTGCCTCAAGAGAAAATGAAGTCACAAGAAGTTGCAAAATAAGTAATTCCTCACTAAACAAGAGAATCCAGCAGCTAAGATCAGCCCCAGCAGTGTTTTCCTCAGCCTCTTGAACTTTGTTATTCATGGAAAACAGATTCTTTCTGGCAGTTCATGTATCAAGGATGTGAAAAAGCATTGAGTTAAATAGCAGCACCCAAAATCTTCTTGCAGAGTAAATGTAATCTTCTATATAGTTTCAAAGCAGACTAGATCATAAGCATCTATTTCTCAAGTGTCTATTCCTTTTTATAAGAATTTCCCAAGAGTCAAATACAACACCTTATTAACTACCATAAGAGAGTGTACATATAGAAGCTGAGACATAGTAGATTCATGTTCCAAACAATCATTTTACATTAGTAGTGCCCATATATACTAATTAATTAATAACTAAAGTTTGGAAATAAAACCTTCAGAAAAGAATAAACTTTAAGATGATATTACTTTATGTCCTACAGTTGTTTTCATTCTTTAATTTCCGTGACAAGTCAAGAGGGACTAAGTAAAGTTGAACGGAGGAAAGTATTATATTATGAATAATTGTTCTTAATTGTTCCTTGTCATATTCTTCGACAAAAGAGGATGACAACTTTAGTGAAATTAGTCAAGAAAATCTCGGAACTCTCAATACTTTGTGACATCAAAGCATGTATGATCATATATGATGGAAATAATCATCAAATCTGGCCACATGATTCCAATGAAGTTGAAGAGCTCATAAATCTATACAAAAATCAACCATTAGAAGGACGAAGCAAAAGGAATAAGTCCTTGTCCAACTATTTCAAAAATGATCAAAAGATTAAGGCTGATATCAAAGTTGAAAAGTATCCTACTTGGGATTCAAGATTTGACTATTTATCATCTGAAGAATTACAGAATCTTGCTGGGGTTCTTGAGAAAAGGATGCAGAATGCAAAAGGAAGAGTTGAATTCTTGAAGAGCACGAAAGTTGAAGACTCAAATATTGGAAGTTCTCTTTCTCATCATGAAATATGGGACAACGATAACTTGAAGCAAAGTACAATGTGGCCCGTGAATTCTTTCACCGACTACGAAAACTTCTTTCAATCAAATATTCCAATTTGTGGTGTGGATTCAGTGGGAGTGGGGACAGATAATGGGCTTCTTTCTGTCGATGATTATCAGTTTGGCAATGCAGATTATTTCATGATGATTGAGAGAGAAAATTGGTCGGCAGATAATGAAAATGGTTCAAGTTTGACAATGCAGCCTATGACGAATAATGAAATTGGTTCAAGTTTGACAATGCAGTCTATGGAGAATAATGGAATTGGTACAAGTTCGATAATGCTGACTATGGCGAATAATGGAATTGGTTCAAGTGCAACAATGCAGCCTATGGCGAATAATGGGAATAATGGAATTGGTTCAAGTGCAACAATGCAGCCTATGGCGAATAATGGAATTGGTTCAAGTGCAACAATGCAGCCTATGGCGAATAATGGAATTGGTTCAAGTGTGACAATGCATATTATGGATCAGTGGCCTTTCATATATAACGATTCTACTCATGATATGCCTTATGGATTCCTGTAGATTTTATTTGACCATTAGTATAATTAGCAGTTCCTCTTTTGTTTACTTTTGAAGAAACTGGAGCAAACAAATGAGGAACTGTTTTTTTGTTAGATCAACTTTGGTGCTTCTCTTTTGTTATGGTGCATATTTACTCCTTATATATAAAGGAGAGTTGAGCTTTAGGGATTTTTTTTTTATATTGTTTGTACCTTAATGCTTCTAAGGTCATACAGCCAAAAAAGTCGTAGCTTAACTAGTTGTTTTAAGGGTGTTGTTGGTATTTAATATTTTCAGCTATTGCTGCCTTTTGTACATCATAAATAAAATATTGAACTTGTTTAATTAACTTATCTAATAGTCCTCAATACTGCTGCATTGATGTGTGGCCAGTTAATGTTTTAGTAGTTAATGGATAATGAAAATTTCAGATAATTTCTTGTTTCTCCCCAAGAGATCAAGATGGAAAAAGTTTACAGTGATTCATGTATTGACTATTATATGAACTTAGCAGTGGTCTGCTTGCGCGACTTTACTCACATGATCCACTGCGTTGATACTCTTTTGCTGTGTTGTTTATTGGATTACTGTGCTCCAAGCCTCTGCTTTGTTATTTTAATTTCTTTTATTTGTTGAAATGTTTTGTGTGAGTTTGATACTAACATGTTCTGTGAATTGATCAGTCCTAAAAGCACCAATTTTATGTCATTGTGCTTTCACCAAATGATACATGTTGGCACCTTAGTAGTAATGTTAGACTGGTGGAGATAACTTAGTAGTTGTACAAGATAAGCTGTAATTTGAGAAACTTAATGCTACTGCACCATAGTTTCAGTTTGACCTGGATAATGAATGTAAATGTTTGTAAGCTCTCTCTATACATTTCTTTTTACACATTTAGCTGTTGTATCTGTCTAACCATATGACTGTACAACTTTTTAAAGTTATAATTAAAAAAATTACATGTACAATTTTTACTTGCACACTCATGATAGAATTTCAAAGTTATAAAGCTCTCTTAATCTTTTCATCATAAATAAACATATTTAATGTCCATTAGCGGGGAATAGAAACTAAGATCATGAATATATGTGTTAGCACCTTAAATGTCTTGAATGTTCCCCTTGTATATTTTAGAAAATCCATAATCCCTATTGGTGTAAGAAATCCTTGTCATAATAGATTTGGAAAAGAAATATATTGTCCTTTTTAGGATTGGGAAAACCTTTCTTCATAAGTTTGGAACCAATCAGGGTCTATATAGAGTATGTGGTTGAGGATTCTAAAACGTTGTAAAAATATTTTTTCTTTCATAGGGTAAAACTCTCTCTGTTTTTTTGCTGAGAGGAGTAGGCATATTCAACCTCGTTAAATCCTTGTGTTATTTTTCTTCTCTATTTTCTTTGTTTATAATTATGTGCTAGTTGGTCCATGATATTTTCACAACAATTAGTATCAGATCCAGATTAGAATTTTCTAGACATAATCAAGGGTTAAGATTGCTCCATCATCTTCAACAAAGTATGAAATAGATTAATTCGATGAGGGGGTCAAATCAGTCTATGGAAGATTAGAATGAGATCGTCTTATGGAAGGCATTTAAGAAGAATTTTCCAAAAGAGTTGAAAGCATCAGAACAGGCAGACATATGGCTTTGAGTGAGATATTCATAACATTCTTTGAGAAATTACTGAAGAGAAATCTGCAGGAACAACGTGGAAGAAGTTAGAAGATCTATATTCTAAAAAATCGCAGACAAATCACCTTTACTTGAAAAAAGGGTTATACAATCTTCGTATGAATAAAGGTACACCAGTTAAAACTCACCTTGATGAGTTCAATTTAATTATAATGGACTTGAAGAATGTAGATATCAAAATCGAAAGTGAGGATCAGGTCTTAATTGTATTATGTTCTTTACCACCATCTTATGATTCTTGTACACGATAAATTGCTATATAAAATAGATAGTATCTCACTTCATGATGTTAGTAATGCAGTAAAATCTAAAGAGTTGAAAAAGAGCTCTCTGGACATAAAAATTGAGGGTGAATGTCTTATGAGTAGGGGAGGAGCATGATATTCATAAAGGGCAAGCTTCATTCTAGATTATATTATATACAAATCAGCATATTTAAAGGGAAAGTAAGTGTAGCTGCTGAAAAGAGTGATTTAAATTAGTCTCAATTGCAGCACTTGGGACTTGGTATATAGGTGACAGGGATTGTCTTTGTTAAACAAGCTGAATTTATTGGATGGTTACGAAATAAAGCTTTGAATTTGGCAATGAGTGTTTCGTAAGCAAACAAGGGTTAAGTTCAGCAAGAAAGGAGTACATAAGATCAAGGACAAGTCAGATTATACACATTCAGACTTATGGGTTCCAAACAAAATTTTCTTCAAAAGTGGTGTAAGGTACTTTAAAACTTGATGATTACTCAAGAACTGTATGGATATATTTTCTGAAAACAAAAAAATGAGGCATTTTCAATATTTGTTAAATAGAAGATGATGATTGAGAGGCAAACTAAACAAAAAAGTTAAGCGTCTACGAACTGCAGTGGGTATAAATTTTGCAACTTAGAGTTTAATGACTTCTGCAACAGAGAAGGCATAGTGAGACACCACACTTATGTTGGCCATGGAATATCACAATAAAATAGTGTTGTAAAACGTATGAATAGAACACTTAGTGATGGGTCTCAAAAATATGCTTTCACACTCACGTATTAGCAACGTTTTTGAGATGAAGCAATCAATACAACTTGTAATTTGGTCAATAAATTTCCATCTATAGCTATTGAGTTCATAATTTCTTTTGAGGTTTGGTCTAGTTCGCCTGCTAATTATTCAAATTTAAGAATATTTGGTTGTCCTACTTATGTTCATATGAGGGATGGAGAACTTTAGCTGGGGACAAAAAACTACATATTTCTAGGGTATGCAAGCGTGCAACTAGAGTGAAAGGTTAGAGGTTGTGGTGCACAAATCAAAAGACTCCAGAATTAATTATTAGTAGAGATGTGATACTTAATGAATTTGCATCACTAGCCAGTCAAAAGGAAAATGCTATAGTAGAAATAGATCATTGTGTCAGTGACCGCATAGAGTTAGAATTTGAATCTTCACCAGCTCAGCCTAATATTTTCAAGTGTAGGAGGTGCAAAACATTAATCAAGATGATAATGGTGATGCACCTATACAACAACAATCATATAGCATTGCAATAGGCAGGAAAAAGGGAGTGATCCACCAACCAAGAAGATTTACAAATATGGTTGATAAAAATCCTTTTGGATATGGAAACTTCATAGAATTTGCTTTATCAGTTACAGAAATCATTGACGTGCTTGAGCTGAATAGCTATAAAGAAGCTATTTCTAGTTCAAAAGCAAACAAATGAATTGGTGCTATGAGTGAAGAGATTGAGTCTTTGCAAAAGAATCAAACATGAATGTTTGTTTCATTGCCAAAGGAAAAAGGGTAATAAACTACGAATGAATTTTTCAAATAAAGGAAGGTAAATCAGGAGTTGAAACATCAAGATACAAGACAAAGTTGGTAGCTAAAGGTTTTACACAGAGGGAAGTAATAGATTATAATTAATGAAGTGTTCTTTCCGGTAGTAAAACATAGCTCTATCAAGGTCTTATTAGCTTTGGTGGGTCTTCACAACTTAGAGTTAGAACAGTTAGATGTGAAAATTATGTACATTCTGTAAGGGGATTTGAAAGAACAAATTTATATAAATCAACCTAAGGAATTTATCACTCCTAGTAAAGAAAATTATGTTTGATTGCTTAAGAAATCTCTATATGGGTTGAAACTGTCACCTAGGGAATGTTTTCTTAGTTTTGGGATTGATGCAGAATGATGCGGACCAAAATGGCTCGTTTTGGATTGTTTTTGGGTTAATTGTTGCTATGTAGTAAGTTGGGGGTTTATTTTGTATATGATAGGACTTGTACCCTTTAGAAAGGGGATTTTGTAAATTTTGGGAAATTAGTATTGATTGTATGAAATTTCTGAAAAGGAAGCAGAACACTGAGTGCAGTGTTTGTCCCAAAATCTCCGATCTTCTTCTTCCATTTTTGATTTCTTCAGTCCCATTTTTTCTCCTTCGATCGTTTCTTGCATCAGTTGGTATCAGAGCAACCAGGTGATGGCGGATGTGAACCGAGGTCATGGTGGGGGTCGTCGCCGAGGTCGGGGTCGCGGAGTCGATCCCGAAGAAGACGGGCCACCAAACCGCTGTCGAGACCAAAGAGATCTGTAGATTGCAGCGATGGGGAGACGGATTCGAGAGTTAGAGCGCCAACTCGCCGAAGCATGGATGGGCTCTGCCAACAGAGAAGAAGAGGAGGGGTCGGAGCCCCTTGACTCCTCTGCAGAGGGCGATGACGATGAGGGATTTAACCCGTGAGGGATCCTGAATCAGAGACGAAACCAACGACCAGGGCATGAACCCGACCAACCCTATCAAACCCTAGGGATGAAGATCGACTTGGGACTTGGTATATAGGTGACGGGGAAACTGTGGAATTACTTAGAACGAGTTGTTATCAAATATCAAACCCTAGGGATGAAGATCGACCTCCCTGAATTCGAAGGTATATCTCACCCCGATGAGTTTATTGATTGATTGCATACCGTCGAACGAGTTTTTGATGTGAAAAATTTGAACGACTGTCAAAAAGTTAAGTTAGTAGCCATTAAGTTGAGGAAACATGGCTCGATTTGGTGGGAGCATGTGAAAACTAGGCGTGCTAGGGAAGGGAAACCAAAAATTCAGAGTTGGAGTAAGATGAAGAAGAAATTGATAGCCAAATTCTTACCCGCTCGGTATAGACAGGAAGCTTTCATCGAATACCATAATCTTAAACAGAAGGGTATGTCGGTGGAGCAGTATACTAGTGAGTTTGATATGTTGTGGATGCGATGTGATGTTGTTGAGGAGGACGAACATATAGTTGCTCGATATCTGGCCGGGTTGAATCTAGAAATATCAGATGTGGTGTACTTGCAACGGTATTACTCGTATGATGATGTGTGTAGGGTGGCATTAAAGGTCGAATCACAACAGAGGAGAAAGGGTGTCAGTCAATCGAAGTACCAAAATCGTTTCTTGGGTGCTGAGACTAGCCGGCGAGCACCCCCCTCGAACCTTAAACTAGTGACCACAACAACCCCAAATCCCAAACTCCATCTAGAGAAGGGACAGATCAGTAGGGGAGGTTCTATGGCCAACCGGCGGTGCTTTAAGTGTCAAGGTCTAGGATACTTGATTGTTGATTGTCCGAACCGACAACTTGTCATTCTAGTTGAGGAGGATGTAGACCCGGTGTATGATGATTATGATGAGGGCAGTGAGGATAACCCGACAGAAAATGGGGAAGTCACGTACGCCGATTCTGGTGAGTTCTTAGTAGTTAGAAGAGCATTGAGTGTAGCTACCCGTGAAGATGAGTCATGGCTGAGGCATAATATCTTTCATACCAAATGTACCAGTGGGGGTAAGGTTTGTAATGTGATCATTGATGGGGGCAATTGTGAGAATATGGTGTCCAACACGATATGGAGAAGTCAAGACAAAAGCCTTAGGAGAGGATGCAAGTCTTGAGCCATGCTCTCAAGATCAACCAGTATGATGCTGAGCCACTGCTTCGTGCCTGTGGAGTATCGATTAGCTGTAACTTCACTCAGATTGAAGGACGTGTTCTTCCTCCTCCAAAGTTGAAGACAGGCGGTGATGACTTTGTCCCTCATAATGGCAGATGGAATTTCAATAATAAGAGACTAGTCGATCCCATAAAGATAGAATGCTGGGATGTTGTCAATTTTTCTGCACGCTGTAACGTACCAGGGCTACTCAGTGATCTGATCAAATACGGGAAAATGAAGGGAATTATGGTGGAAGATCCATTTGAAGTTTTTGAGGAATCACCACAAGTCAGAAGGGCTCCACCACTTGTTAGAGTTGAGAAAATGTTTGAACAGATCCAATCCAAGCGATGCCTTGTGAAGTTTTCAATTGGGAAGAAATATGCTGATGAGATCTTGTGCGATGTGGTCCCTATGGATGCCTGTCACCTTCTACTGGGGAGGCTATGGTAGTTTGATAGAATTCGTCCACTTCTGGCTAGAATCAGTTTTCCTAGAGGGCAAGACATTTGCACCAGGGTACCCCTTGTCATAAGGCTGCAGAATGATCCAAACATCATCGCACCACATCTTCAGTTGGAGTACAATAATAAGTCACTCCCTGTTGAAGAAGTTGGCATTGCTGAAGCTATCATTCTTACTACTGATGAGATTGCTAGACATGGTAAGTGAATTTCTAACAACCCTTTGACACTAGTAGTTTAAAAAAATGGTGTCCATGACTTGACTATGGTGGATTTACCTGGCATTATTAGAGTTGCTGTACAAAAACAACCTGAAGACAGATATGAGCAAATTTATGATATTATTATGAAATATATAGTTCCTAAAGAAAGCATAATCTTGAATGTTTTATTTGCTACTGTTGATTTCCCTACTTGTGAGTCCATTAGGATGTCTCAAAAAGTGGACAAAATAGGGGAAAGGACTTTGGCTGTTGTCACCAAAGCCGATAAAGCCCCTGAAGGGCTGATTGAAAAGGTTACTGCCGATGAAGTGAATACAGGACTAGGCTATGTTTGTGTGAGGAATAGAATTGGGAATGAGACTTACGAAGAAGCCAGGAGCGATGAGGAAAGGCTTTTTTCAACTCATCCACTTCTATCTAAGATTGATAAATTGATGGTTAGAGTTCCTGTTTTAGCACAAAAGCTGGTACGTATTCAAGTAAGCATCATTTCAAAATGCTTGCCTGAAATTGTGAGGAAGACCAATGACAAACTTGCTGCCAATCTTGCCGAACTCAACAGGTTTCCTCAGCATCTAACTTCTGTGGCTGAAGCTCTGACGGCATTTATGCGCATTCTTAGTTCATCAAAGGATTCACTAAAGAAAATTCGTCTGAATGGGGAGTCTGATGAGTGCCCTGAGGAAAAAGAAATGCACTCTGCAGCTAGGTTGGTTGAAATGCTTGATCAATACTCTAATGAGTTACACTCCAAGAGTTTTGAGAAAATGAAGGAGTTCTTGGTGGAAGAGATCACTGTTTTGCAGGAAACAAGAGGGATTGGATTGCCAAATTTTCTCCCTCAAGCAGTTTTCCTGAATGTTTTCCAGAGGAAAGTGAAAGAAATTGCTGCCTCTCCAGAGGATTTTGTGGGGAAACTGTGGAATTACTTAGAACGAGTTGTTATCCAAGTTCTGATGTACCATTGTGAGAACTATCCATAGCTTCAGTCTTTCTACTAGAAGAGCAGTGCAAAATCTGATCGCCAAGACTCGGGGATCTAATGCGGGCCTATACCAACCTCTGTCCGTTCCCATGGTCCCTTGGGAAGCTGTCGGTCTCGACTTTGTTCTCGGGTTGCCTCGAACACAGAGGAACAAGGATTCGGTTATGGTGGTGGTGGATCGATTCTCAAAGAAGGCGCGATTCCCTACTGGCCGACATGGGACAACGAGGGTGAGTCATCGAGGGAAGAGCAGCCTGATGATGATGTGGCCGATTCGAGGTCGAATCTTTTCTTAGTGGGGGAGAATGATGCAGAATGATGCAGACCAAAGTAGATTGTTTTGGGACTGTGTTTGGGTTAGTTTTTTCTATTTAGTAAGTTGGGAGTTTATTTTGTATATGAAGGAAATTGTACCCTATAGAAAGGGGAATTGTAAAATTTTGGGGGAGTAGTATTCATTGTATGAAAGTTCAGAAGGAAATAGAACACTGAGTTCACAGTGTTTCACCCAAATCTCCCGATCTCTTCTTCCATTTTGTCTTCTCCGATCCTTTCTTGCATCGCTATATAATTCAATTATGAAACTCGAAAAATGGGATTACTAGACGTCGGGAAAAGTGAAAAAAAAAAAGATCCAAGGAGCCCCCAATTTTGGTAAACATCTTTCGATATTTGTTTTTCGCTTTCCATCAACACCCATGATCTTGTACTTCAGGCCTTTTTATTATGATCAATATAAAAGAAAGTTGAATGATTTTTTACGAAAAAATTATTAGTTGAGTAACTTTAAAGTTATAAAGAAAATATGTATATATATTGTTTAGGAGTAGCAATTGGGCGAGTTGAATCAAATTTAAGTGGGTCAAAATGGGTTAAGACAACAAACAGGTCAAGACCCAATCCAACCCAATTCAAATTTGCTTGGGTCAAAAATGGGTTGAGTAATGGGTTATAGAGCGGGTCAAGACCCAACTCGACCCAACTTTTACTAAATTTTACTTACTTTATTGTTCTTTTTTAATATTTTAGTACTTAATTAAATTATATTTATCTTTATTTTAACTATATAAAACATATCAAATTGAAAAAAAAGTGTTTTAAAAATATTTTGACAAGACCTCTCTTGAGTCAACTCGGGTTGAATATCAACCCATCCAAACTTCAACGGGTTGGGCAGGTTGAACGGGTTGGGTTTAATTTTGTCACCCTTAATATAGTTAGTGTAATATATCATAAATACAAGAAATTACAGTTGAAAATAAAATGACAAAATTGAATAAAAAATCATTTAGGCTGAGGTGCGGATATTTCACTCTTTTTGAGGAGATTCAAACCCACTGAGGCATAATCTACATCGATCCAACACTACATCTCTTGACTTGTCCCCTTCAAAATACAACAACCTAACAATGTTGTATGACTCAAAAACTCTGGATTAGTTGAAGAGTCCAAAGCTCCACAAAAAGAACATTTTCCTTCAACATATAATTACTCTCTTTTGTATGGTGAATATAGTTAAAGATTTTTAGAATATTTTCTTTGTCTCAACTCTCTCTTTCAATTGCACACTTACTACACACTACAATATTTTATTTGCACTTTACATTTTTTTTCCTCTCCACTTATTTTCCCTTCACAAAGGAAGAAATGTCACTATTTATAGGTGAGAATTCATCCTTGTCTTGAATATGATTAATGTGGATAATAATGTAGGTATATGAATGGAGGAATCATGTCTTGGAGATTACACGAGTTACAAGAAACTAATGGGATAGAACATGGGTTAGTGGTTACATCAGTTATAAGCCACTAATGGTCATACAAGTTACAAGAAACTAGTGACTATAAGAGTTACAAGAACTAATGGTCATATAAGTTACATGAACTAATAATCATTTCTACCACAATTTATACTCACTAACATATGCACTTAATATTTGATTTTAATAGTAAAATGCATATAAACCAACAATTATACATACATATATATATATATGTCAAACTTTATTGGTCAATCCATATTAATTGTGGATTAAATCTTAAATTCATGATACATTGACTAAGTCAAATTATTGGTTAATGAGACTGGATGAATATTTAAGTGTAAAACTTGTACACTGAACTAGTTAATAATAGAGAAAATTTCATAAATAGTCACCTAGTGAAACATAATAGGCTAAAATAGCTATAGTTTGTAAAATTATATTTTATAGCTATGTCATGGAACTTGTTTTTGTATAAAACGTGTATTCATTGAGACATTATACAAAAACGTTGAGCTGGCATTTAATGTTGATTAGATACTGATTAGCTTCAATTTATGGAAATGTTTTCTTGAATAATGGAAGTTCCTTCTAATTAATTTTTCTTACCTTAATATGGATTTCTAAACGGGTAAGAAAATAAAACTCCCTAGTTGCCTATTTTTGTGCTGGAGCGAAAATAAAATTGTAATTTTTTTCAGCATCTATTATACAAATATCTGGTGAGATAATAGAGAATTTATTTTGTTTTGATTCGTTTTGTCGTGTGCGTTGACGAGATTGTACGGATTATTTATCTTATTCATCTTTGAAGATTTTTATTTTGTCGGTACTTTTGCCCTTTTTGTTATTTTCTGTTTCTCAGAAGATTTTTTATTTTTTGAGTATCTTTCTTGATTTGTACATTTGGAAATACGAGTAGTTGGTGATTTTGTTGAATGTGTATATAAAAAGTTTGTTATTATTTTTTTGTATAAACAGTTATGATTGAAATACACTGTATATTAATGATTTATACATAAATAAAAGTTGTATATGTCTGTGTGTGTAATAATAACTTATATATAATTGATAAGTTATATAAAAATATCTTATACTGTATAAGAAGCTATAAATAACTAGAGAACTTATACTCAATGAACTAAAATTGTATATATGTGTGTCGTATATTTATCCAATTTATACGTTTGTAATATGTGGTGTATGTAATGATAATTTGTATATAAATAATAATAACTTATAGTGATAAGTATATATTATTATAAACATGGCTTATATTGTATAAGTATATATCCATAACCTTATCATGTGAGTTTATCCCTTTAGTTATCCTCTTGGATGATGATTTTTTCACCATAATGTGTAGTTATATACTGATGAGATTTCGACTATGAAAAAAATAGGGCAAACAAGTGTATAACAAAGGGGGAAACTAAAATTTTCAAACTAAAAATTAAAAAATCGCCAAAAAATAATCTGAAATTGAAGTTATGAAATACTGGAGGGATGTTAGGAAAAAAAATATTTGAAATCCTTACCTGTGTAGATGCAGATTTGTTGATTGATTGAGGGAGGTAAATTAGGAGCTCATTTATGGAAAGAAATCTTGAGCTTTTGTATAGAATGGAGAGAGAAAGTGAAGGTGGAAGATTAAGGGACTTATACAAAAAGTGAGCAGGTCCCACAAAATTTTATAGTCAACTTTTCCAAACGTTGGTTGTTTTATATAAGTTTAAAAAATTGTAGTTAATTTATGAGGTTTTGTACTAAATGTTTGCTCAATTATGATGTTTTTCCTAAATAAAATTCAAATTATATTTGGGTCAGTCCGTTAAGTTATCAGACGAGCCTAACTCATGTTCTTCAAGCCTAACTCATGTTCTTCTAGCCTAACTCATGTTCTTTAAGCCCAAGGTCTTCTAAAATTAATTGAAAATCAAAATATCCCCAAATTCTAACTTACAAATATATAAAGGGGTCTTTATAAGAGCAGAAAAAAAAAAGAAGAAGAAGAAGAAGAGGAACAAGAAGAAGAGAAACACATAAAAAAGTTCTGTTCTTCAGTGATGATCCGCAAGTCTTCCGTATACAAAGGAGTTTTTGTATCTGAGTTGTAAGTCACAAATTCTCATATTTTTGTGATTGTGATTAAAGCTTGACTCCACATTCGTAGTGAAGTTTCAACAAGTACTTTTATGATTCAAGAACAAACCAAAGCTCTTGAGTTGACGATCATGATGAGAAGAATTAGAGGATTACATTTTTTTCATTAGATTTTATAAAGATTGCAACCTTCACACAAATTTTTGAAATACAAATATTGTTGTTTGCCTCTATTTTTCTTTTCTTGATTGTTATTTTTAAAGAACGAAACTTAGTTGCTTACAAATTGGTACTCCCAGTGGGATAATCTTTACCTCTCATCTCTTCTCTTCAAAAAAAAAATCAAGAACTCCGAGATGACTTAAAAAAAAGTCAACTCGAAATTCGCATCCGCAAAAAAAGCTATTGGATTCAAATTCTGATCTCTTTAAAGTTACAAAAAATTATCAATATGACCGCAATAGACATTGACTTTAAATCCAATATTTTTTAGGATATTGACTTTGCAAATGGCTTGAAAATTGCCAAGGAGATTGTGGCCCAAATTAGGAGTAAAGGTAAAGTGTTGGGACTACGAGCGCTTCAAACACCACCTAAATCATCTCATGTTTGTTATTTGTCTTCTCCAAAAGAAGAAATATCCTCTCTATATGTTCTAGAAAAAGGAAAAGACATCGCTAAGGTAGTAGAAAGAACTTTGAATCGACTAAGACTGTCACAAGAATGACGTTGCCGGTCTAATGATCCCTTCATGCATGAAGATGATGATGTCTTAATGCTAGACCTACTATGATCTTCCCTCATGTTACTTCTCAATCCAAGTTATATTCTAGGATGTTCTACACTATCCTTCATCCTCTATGATGATTGTGCAAGTGATGGTAATTGACACTTTTACCATAGAAGAAAAACTTGCAAATTTGACGAAAGCGATTGAAGGCCTATCAAAATACATCAAAGGTCAAGACACTCAAATTACCAAGTTGACAAGTATGATAGAGAATATGAATGAGGGAGAAACCACTCGATTATGTATAGAGCTTCATGAAACACAAGAGAAAAGAGTCTTTTACAAAACAAGAAACAACAATCAAGGAGTTTTAAGTGTTTCCTGAAGGCCTAATTCCCGTTGATTAATTGAAAGACTTCATCATAGAGACTATCAAAGATAAATCAGAGTCCATATCTAAATCTCTACTCACATATATAAAGTCGTATTCTCAAAAAATTGATAACCTAAAGATACATGTTGAGTCTAAGTCTATTATGTATATATATTTTTTTAAATAATTATTCAAAGTGAAAATAAATTTTTTGTTATTTTTCAAATTCTAAAGTTCAACTTCAAATTAAAATTTAAAATTGTGTGACCAAATGTATTTTCCAAACAACTCCCAAAAAAAAAATCATAATCAAACATTTTCTTGATATATAATATAATATAAAAAATATTTGTATTATGTATATTGAAGATGAAAGAAAGGAACAGGGGAAAAGAAAACATATAATATAATGAGATAAACCCTAAACCCTTGAGACGCCTCAGCTGAACCGAATTGTTCATTCGGTTGTTGAAAATCTGTAGAGTTTGAAATGGCATACTGTCGACAACGCGATTTTATGTTCTGTGAAATGTGTGGAACAATGCTTACTTTTGATTCACCCAAGTATGCTCGATGTCCCTTATGCAAATTCAGGAAACGCGTCAAAGGTTTAATCTTTTGTCCTTAAACTTCATGTGTCTCTCTAGTTGAAGCACTTCTGGAGCGTTTTACTGGAAATTCTAATTGACTAAGCATATGCCTTGCTTTAGCTTTCTTCCCCATGTTTTATTTGCTTAGTTAGTCCATATTTGAGGATTCAGGACACTGTCATAGTGTGGGTAAACATTGATTTTAGATTTAGGGTGTGTTCAGTATGACGAAAAATATTTTCTTGTGTTGTGTAGGTTAGCAAACATGTTATTCTAAAAGCATTTGTATTGACCTAGACAAATATTATGAGAGGCGGGGACGGTAAGGATGGGGCTACAGGAATGGGGGTGGATATGAGGTGTGTTGGAGGGTGGGGCAGGGCACAATTAATGTGGAATGCTATTTGTTGAAACTTGTTTTCCTCACTTCCATTAGGAAGTCATTTTCCCTATTTTTGAGGAGATTGATTTCCTAGAGAAAATGTTTTCATAATTTTTTGGCTATCCCGAGCACACCCCAAACCCTTAATGCCCTTCACAATGAGGAAAGGGAGCACTATATATGAAACCGGAGAAATTGTTAATAGCATCTTTTAATAGACACTGGAAGGGGCTGCCCCAGTTTGTGAAGGGGACTTATAAAGAAGCAGTGCTAATCCCCTTAAACATCCCTCTAGAGATATTTGTGTTAAATAACATATATACACCCAGACACACACATATTTTTTAATCGTGTACTTCTGTAAAAGCGATTTTTTTTTTTGTTTTTTTTGGGTAAAAGCTGAAAAATTTCCATGAAGGGAATTCAATCGAAATCCCTTCTTATCATGTAACCACCAAATGGGTGGTGGTGTGCAGGTCAAGTTATGCCACACCTTGTCTAATTCCTTTGAGTAGCTTGTAGCCCACAAGAAATAGGTGCCAAGTAAACCTGTCGTACATGGATGGAATAGATGTGCTCATACAGAGTGTTGTAGCGTAGATCAGAACCTGAGAGCTCCATTTTGTTACTCTTAGACCTCAGCCACTCATGCATCTCTTTGGTAGTCATCAAAAGCATGTTATTTCTCTGTGATTTGAGGGTGTATTTAGAGAGGCCAGTACAATGAAGTTGATACTTTGGGTAAAATTGGTTTGTCCAAGGTTCTTTTTATTTTTTATTTCAGCTGGTACAGGTACCTACAAGTTGTTATCCGTTAATATAATGAATCAAATGGTAAAATTTAAGGTAGTTTGCCAGAATCGATTGAAAGATACAATAATGCTTTTATAATGAGAAAGAATCATCTGGCTATTTCTTCGAAATGAAGAAGTTGTGAGATTGACTCATTATATTTTTTTCATCCAAATAACTATCTTATGTCTTCTGATTCTTTTCTCTGGAATTAAATATTCTATTATTGACAATAGTTGTTTCTTTTGTTTGATTTTCTAGAGATTGCTGAAAACGAGATACGTTATACCGTTTCTTCTGAGGTATGCTTTAATTAATGCATGTAATGAGCTTTAATTAATGCATGTGTTAAGATGGGGATGAGAAAGCTAAATGTTATACAGATGTTGCTAAAGAAGCTGTTTCATAAGTTTTTAATGTAATGATATTCTGGTAATAAGAGTTCAGGAAATGTTTGCCCTATCTTTTTCTTTTCTTCAGAAATTAGTTCTACGCAACTAAAAAGGTGTAGTGGAGAGTCCGTATCATACTTTCATAGCAATTTAGTAGCTCAGGTATTTCATTTGATGTTAAGAGGTGAAGGAGTATGATATGGAATTGATTGTGTGATCATCTTTCACCAACGGTAATTTAAGTTATAGTCTTGACAAGAATTTTGCTTGTTTGTTTGAGGATAAGGACGACTCTCTTAAAGTATAACTTACACTATACCCATCGAAAGAAGTAATAGCTAGACACAGTTCCCAATAACCGCCTCTCTCCTACTTACCAGGAGAGAGAAACCCCTCTTTCTCGTGGGTTGTTGGGAAATCTGCTCCCCTTCCCACCACCTTCATCACTCCCTCCTCAGCTAGCTCCTTACGAGGTAGCTTTCTTTCTCCCCCCTCTATCATCACTACAAATGGACAACACGTATTTCGCAGTTGGATTCAAATCTTTTGATATTGAAAGAATCTCAGATACGACCGGCATTTGGTACGAATGGACAGAGAGAAGCAGGAACGCAATCACATGGGCAAGGTTCAATAAGAAATCCATGGAGTGGGTAGTAGGAGTTCTAAAGGAGGCTTCCCAAACCAAAGGCAACTCAATGCGCAGGTGGAGAAGGTTAGATGATATAGGTGAAATCTTTTGTGCTTGGAATTATAATAAGTACGAAAGATACATCAGCCTGATATGCATAAAGGGAAGAAGAAGGGCAGTTCTCATGATCCCGGAGTTGACCTTCAACTCTGGCTGGATAGATATCGCAGAGAAGGTAGCAAGGTTTATAAGCTCTCACAAGGCAACCAACAATTTAGAAAACCTTAGAACCATTGATGAAAACATATCCTACGTTGAGATGGTGAAACGCTCCAAATGGGAGAACAGAGCAAGGAAGGACGTCAAGACTGATGTGATGATACAAAGTGAAGGGTATCATCAGCATCAAAGACCCGTTATGTAAACACAGTGAAGTCCTTATGAGAAGCCTGGTGATGGAATTTAGGGCAGAGGCGACATCGGAAATCAGGAAATGGTCTCAAAACACCTAGAAACAATCTTATGGTTTGAGTGTACGAAATGGGCAACAACCTTTTTCTTTTCGAATGTAGGTCCATGCACCAAGCTGAACAAATCACGGAAGGGAGTTGGGAATGGAGAAAGACACTAGTCAAGCTAATTTGGTGGAATCCGCCGATCAATATTGTAGAAGAGACTGAGAGAATCGATTCGATTTGGTTCAGAATACTAGGGCTTCCTCTTCACGTCTGGTCTCAAACCACCTTTGAAGCCATTGAAGATCATTGTGGCGGGTGTCTCGAAACAGAAGAGGAAACCATGCTTCAGAACCACCTCAAATGGGCAAGGATCAGGATGTTTGGTGATGGTCATAATATTTCGAAGGAGTCGTCGTCAAAAATGGGGGAGTTCTCTTTCAAGTTGCAAATTTGGGTTGAGTCACCGACGAGATCGATAGTCGAAAAAGAAGGAATTGCCTATCCTTTTGCCTAAAAGAAGATCGACAAGGAACTGCTAGTCAAATGGGTACATTCCGACAAATTCTAGTCAATAGAGACGTATCATATGGCGCATGGCGTCCCACGTGACACAACAGAGGTTAGTGGAGTGAAACATTGGGCCATTGGAGACAGGTTATGTTTACTAGGCCCAAATTCTAGCTTGGGTCGTAGCCCAATAAACAAAAATCATCGCATCCTCTTGCATGTATTACAAAATACAGTGATAATTGCACCACTTTGAAGGAGAATTGAAGTACAACCATGCTAAGAAGTCTGTCAAAACGTAGTTTTACAATTGAAAAATGCAACTACATACATCATTAGAATTGTACTCTGTGAAGTTTTATATCCTGAAATGTCTTAATAATAGCATCATTAGGAATACTATCAAATACATCTTTTTCTAAATAAGGCACCAAACAACCACTATAAAAATCATCACTCCTTTGACTCCGCAAGTCATTCTTGATAAACTTCATTGCCGAAAAAGCTCTTTCAACAGATGCAGTGGCAACTGGTAGAAGCAGAGCAAGTTTCACTTAGCGAAATACTAGTGGATAATTTGCTTCTTTGTTTGGACTAGTCTTTTCCAAAGATCACAAAGCCCATCTAGATTGGAGAATGTTTTATCAACATCATGAACGTCAAGAATATAGCTTGCAAGTTAATTCTCAAGAATTTCATATTAAATTCATCAAAGTCATCCAGATACAATTCTGCCATTCTCATAACCTTTTTTGATGGCAAAACTTGAAAATGAGTTAATTGGATTTAAACAAGCAATTCCATGAATCAAACCAGTAGTCACCTCATTAAAACGATAATGAAGTTCTTGAAATTGTCAATCAATAATATTGCAAAAGTCTTCAACACGATAATGATGTAAGATTATATATTCGGCAAGTCTTTGCCGGGATCTTAAAGAGCTAACATATGGCTCCTTAAAGTTAGGTATCAAAATATCATGTTTGATATAAAACATAGATACCTTAGCAATAAGAGAATCTCATTCATCACCCCTTAAAACTTGCAATCTTCTCTTTGCTACTTTAACAAGTAGCATGACATTTGCAATATCTTGCTCTTTTTTTTAAGCATTTATGAAGCTCATTTGTGATTGCTAAGACATATCTCATCAGATGCAACGTAAATGCATATCTCAAATGTTTGACAAGATTTGAGATGTCCCATTGCCTTAGCTCTTTCATCCATATTTCGTGTGTCAAGAGCAAGTGATTTTAAGAACATCAAGAATAGAGTCGAACATGAGAATAGAATTGTTAAAGGATTTATAATGAGATCCCCAACGAGTATTACAAGCTCTTGAAAGATCAAATTGTTGATTCAAGCCCCTACTGCTTGTAAGTTCACCCAACTCTAATGCCTCTTGAATTTTTTCTTTTTGAGAATTTTTCGGAAACAACCTTTCTATCTCCATGAGGTAGTGATAAGGGCTGCGTACGTTTTACCCTCCCCACTAGGTATTGGTTTACTGAATAGCATACATAATCAGTCAAAAAAGAAATGTCAAGATTTATTATGACAACGACAGGTAATGGTAAGGTCTGCATACATTCTACCCTTCCCAGACCCCAATTGTGGGATTCCACTAGGTATGTTGTTGTTGTTGTAACGACAGTCTATTCAATTTGCATTTGAGAGGCAATCTAATTAACTTAAGTATTGATATTGGATTCACTTAAGTGCTTCGGTGAATATAGTAAGACTTCTCATAACGTGAGGATTTGCATTTCAATGTCATGATGAATCTAAATCATCACTTAATAGGGGTAATTTCCTTGAAATTCTCTCATGGTATGCAAAAATAGGTGATAACATTCGTGATTATGTACTAGAACATGCTCCTCAAAATGATCAAATGACTTCTGCGTTGATTTAAAAAGATATTGTGAGTGCATGTAAGATAGAGACAGTTAAAGGTAGTTTTGAGGAATTAAATGGTGATTACTTTGTCTTATTAGTTGATGAATCCTTTGATGTGTCACGCAAGGAGCAAGTGGCTATTGTATTTCAATATATTGATAAAAAGGGATTTGTGATGGAGCGACTTATTGTCATTGTTCATGTTCAAGATATTCGTGCATTATCCTTAAAGAGTGCAATTGTCAATTTACTTGCTCAACATTCTTTGAGTGTATCATATGTGCGTGGGCAATGCTATGATGGGGCAAGTAATATGCAAGGTGAGATCAATGGCCTTAAAATGTTGATTAGGCAAGAAAGTAGATCGGCTCATTTCATCTATTGTTTTGCTCATCAACTTCAACCAACTCTCGTAGGGGTCTCTAAAAAATGTGTTGAAGTGGGAAAACTTGTAGTATTGGTCTCATATATTTTGAATGTGTTAGGATCTTCTTTTAAGCATATGGATGAACTTTGAGATTCACAAAAAGAAGAAATTTGAGAGGCATTATAGTTGGATGAACTTACAAGCGATATGGGCTTGACTCAACAACTTGATCCTTCAAAAGCTTGTTATAGTCATTGGGGATTTCATTATAAATCCTTTAACAATTTTATTCTTATGTTTGACGTTGTTCTTGAATCACTTGCTCTTGATGCACAGATTATGGATGAAAGAGCTAAGACAATGAGACATCTCGAATCTTGTCAAAAATTTGAGGTTGCATTTGATGAGAGATGTCTTGGCAATCACAAATGAGCTTAATAGATGCTTACAAAAAAAAAGAGCAAGATATTGCAAATGTCATGCTACTTGTTGAAGTAGCAAAGAGAAGATTGCAAGTTTTAAGGGATGATGAGTGAGATTCTTTTATTGCTAAGGTATCTATGTTTTGTATCAAACGTGATATTTTGATTCCTAATTTTGAGGAGCTATATGTTTGCTCTTTAAGATCCCGGCGAGGATTTGTCAACTATACAATCTTACATCATTATCGTGTTGAAGTCTTTTGCAATATTATTGATTGGCAACTTTAAGAGCTTAATGATCGTTTTAATAGGTGACTAGTGATTTGCTCCATGGAATTGCTTGTTTAAATTCAATTGACTCGTTTTTAAGTTTTGACATCAAAAAAGTTATGAGGGTGGCGGAATTGTATCTGGATGACTTTGATGAATTTAATATGAATACTCTTGAGAATCAACTTGCAAGCTATATTGTTGATGTAGTCAAAAAAGAAATGTCAAGATTTATTATGACAACGACAGGTAATGGTAAGGTCTGCATACATTCTACCCTTCCCAGACCCCAATTGTGGGATTCCACTAGGTATGTTGTTGTTGTTGTAACGACAGTCTAATTTAAATTATCCGCTAGTATTCTGCTTAGTGAAACTTACTCTACTTCTACCAATTGCCACTGCATCCGTTGAAAGAGCTTTTTCGTCAATGAAGTTTATCAAGAATGACTTGCGGAGTCAAATGAGTGATGATTTTTTTAGTGGTTGTTTGGTGTCTTATTTAGAAAAAGATGTATTTGATACTATTTCTAGTTATGCTATTATTAAGACATTTCAGAATATGAAACCTCGTAGAGTATAATTGTAATAATGTATGTAATTACATTTTTCAATTGTAAAACTACATTTTGATAGACTTCTTAGCATGGTTGTACTTTAATTATCCTTCAAAGTGGTATAATTATCACTGTGTTTTGTAATACATGCAAAAGGATGCAATGATTTCTGTTGTTCATGGTGTTTCATACTAGTTTGAAGCCATTTGATGTTAAAAATCCGTTCTTTTAGCTTGATTTAGGTCTTTATTGTTAAGTCTTTTTAATCTAAAAGTTATTACTTGCTCTTTGTTTGCACTTTCATGTGTGATTTGATTCGTTTGTAAAGGATGCTTTGCTTCTTGTAAATCAGGTATATTTGAATATGACTTGTGTTGCTTAATATCTTTTTAAATATGTCCTTCAAGCTTGTTCCTTAAGAGGTTTTCCCCATGTTTGCATTTTATGTTTGATCTATTTAATTTTTTAGGTATATATACTTTAAATTAAATATTTTTATCCGACCCGTTCATATATGATTCGATTTGTTTGTAAAAAGACACTTTGCTTCTTGCAAATCAGGTATATTTGAATGTGACTTATTTTGCTTAATATTTTTTTAGTCCTTCAAGCTTGTTCCTTAAGAGCTTTTCTCCCCATCTTTGAATTTTATGTTTGATCTATTTAAGTTTTTAGATATATACACTTTAAATTAAATATTTTTTATCCGACCCGTTCATATATGATTTGATTCGTTTGTCTATGGATATTATTAGTGTGTTTAATTTTTTTTTTTTTTTGAACCCCCTTGATTGAATTCCTGCCTCCGCCACTGGACTTATGTGTAGTTGTATTTGAGGTTTCATATGTGGAGTATTAACTGATGTTGAGGATTTACATGACTGACTGCGACTTATGTGTAGTTGTATTTGAGGTGTCATAAATTAAATATTTTTTATCCGACCCGTTCATATATGATTTGATTCGTTTGTCTATGGATATTATTAGTGTGTTTAATTTTATTTTTTTTTTGAACCCCCTTGATTGAATTCCTGCCTCCGCCACTGGACTTATGTGTAGTTGTATTTGAGGTTTCATATGTGGAGTATTAACTGATGTTGAGGATTTACATGACTGACTGCAACTAGTTTGGGATTGAGGCGTGGTTATTATTGTTATGTTTGGAAATTGTGAAAATCTAAGAGTCAGACATGTGGATTGTGTTTGTGCACCCTGTCCCTTATTTTAAGAATTCGCCCTGTTATAAAAAGAACAACCCTGAAGGTATTTGTAGCCTATTTCAGTTGGGGTGATGGGAAGGAGTGACTGGGCTAATCTTAAACGAATGGTTACTTGACGTAAAAAGAATTAGAAGAACTCCAACATGCTTCTTGTGCTTGCATCCATAACTGTCATGGAGATATTTTACATATGCCATCATCTCTGGATCTCTTCTCACTCAAATGAATTCATTTTTCTAGGGATTGTGTTGTATTACAATGGTTTAATATAGAAAATTATGCTCTTGTCAACAAAATTGCGTGCATACTGTAATTAGCCTCTGAAAATGCAAGTCAACTTCCTCTACCATTGCCTGGATGAAGACTAAAATCTGATATAGAAGAAAGAAAAATGGGGAATGGGAATCATTAGATGGGAAGATATAGAATGCAAAATACATAGAGCAAAACTACACACACACACACACACACACACATATATATATTTTGATAACAAGGGGAATCCGCAGCTGCTACCCTGTGCGTGCGCACAGGGTAAACCCGCGGTCCTATGTAATAACTCGCAAACCCCATAGGAGAGGTAACCGGCACTAGGCAAGCCCTATGCGATGAGCTCGACCCAAAAAACTATATTAGAATTTAGTATTTTTGACTAATGCCTTGGGAATTATTCTGGATGGCAGGAAGCTTGTCTATGTTCTCTGTCATTGTTGTGCGCTTGTTCTGATGTGCCTTTGCTGAGCATATATTAGTCATTTTTGTAGGCTATTAGAAGGGAACTGGGCATATCTTCATTTGATGATCTTGAAGAAGAGAAGGAACTAAAGCAAATGGTTAGTGCAGTTTGCAGTATCCAATAATATGCCTTGTGTATAGAGGTTCTTTTGTTAAAATAGCTGTTCTTATGGTTTACAGGATTATAATGCAAAATGTAAAGCTTGTCAGCATTTAGGCATGTCATATGTAGCCAGACAGGTAAATCTTTCGTTGCATTCATATTCTTCCTGGATCTTTGCCTTTTGCTGCGTAGCTGTTCATGTTATCCTATTCTAACACTTCTTGGCTTCTTTGAACAGATTAGATCTGCAGATGAAGGGCAAACTATCTTCTATACATGCCTTGTTTGTGGAAATAAACAAACTGAGAACTCATGAAAACACAGTTCAGCAGGTTTCCATGGTGAAGGGGAGCTGTTTTTAGTGTATGCCGGTCCTTCGAATTTTGCTAGAGTTCTTACAAAATCATTGTTTACAATATGATTGCCTGGTCCCATATGCATGGAAACACATGTAAAACCCCTACATTGTCTCTGAGTTCTGGAAATAGGATGTTAGTTTTCCCAGTATAAAACCCCTACATTGTCTCTGAGTTCTGGAAATAGGGGGTTAGTTTTCCCAGCTCTAACCAAAGTGAAAAAGACATGCATATAATTCTTTTTTGAAACTGCTCTTGGCAAAATCGAAAACGTCCCATCCCTACATGTCTTGCATTTATAATACACCCCTAAACCTGATTGTTTGATCTTGTAGTTGGTGTTGGGGCCTTGGCTTACACTATTGCATTGGTAATATGTATGGATAGAATGAAAATGTTACCCCTACTATCAGATTCTATTTAAATGATTGTCATATTAATCTAGCTATCACTTATAGATTTTGCATAGTTATCTGTCTGGCTTGTTCGGATTTATAGTTACACACTTATATTTTACGGAGGTCATATTGCCCCCTAGAATGATTCCCCCAACGTATTTTTGTGTTGAATGATGCAATGCACGCGTTTGGCACTTTGTCTTTTGGAGTATTGGTGCTTTTAGGGGAGGGTTGTCTAATCTGTTTTAGTTGCCATTTCTGAAGCTAAGTATGTGACATTATTCAAATGCTACTCTAGAGAAGATAATCCATGCAATGATTTTATACAAGTTGATGTTTCAAGAGTTCTCCAACTCTAATAATTTGATCATTAACATTTAGTGAGGTAAGAATTCATTCAGATTATTAGATAGTAGTTATAAATCCATATTAGAATTATTAACACTACATGAAAGAGGCATTTAGTGGTAATGGATTTTTCTATTGCCACAAAAACATTTAGCGGCAATTGAGTTAATCTCGCATAGAATTGCTAGTCTTTAACGTCACTATATTTACTGTTGCTTAGAAAATGTCCATCTTTATTACTGTTGTCAAATATCTGGTCCTTAAATCTTTCATCTATTGTAGTATAAGCGCTCGTCAAAAGAAAATACGTACTGACAATAAATTCATATTAAAATTATTAGGTCAAGTGTGTTCTATCTCTAAATCAGTTTGAATGAGAAAAAGGTGACAGATTCTCCCAATATAGGGAATAAATGTAGTATAACTTACATTAATCTCATACTGTTTATAAATAATCTTAAAATATATCAATTTTTTTTAAAATTACTTGAAATTTCTTATTTATGGAGCATCATTGATACATGGGTTTCTACTTGTGGATGCGTGGTGAAATTCTAGGAGGCATTAAAAGATGTCATACTAAAAAAGAGACATTTACTATAAGTTGAATTCAATTCTCATAAAATTAGTTGAAACGTTGAGGAATTCTATTTAATGCCTATGTATGCATAACAGAAATATAATTTTAAATTTTCAAAAATTTAAGAGTCAACACATGCAAAACTACGTCCTTTTGAATTCCATTATAAAAAAATCACTGAATTTGCAATATGAATGTATCAATTTTGTCGCAAAATTCTGGGATCTGAGAAGTCATTGGAGAAAATATTTATTTTATTAATCTCAAAGCAGTCATTGTCACTCAATTAGGGGTTGACAAACAGAGAAAGAGATTGATGAGTCGATACGTCATGGACGGTAATATTTCTCCAATTAGAATTCGCAGCGCCATGAGTGTAAAACTCTATGTTGAATTGAAGAAAAATGAGAATGAGTTTGGATTGTATCCTTTGTGCATAAATACTGTTGATTTAGATGTTGGTGAGTTACAGTCCTTTGATGCAATGTCTAGTTTGATTGTATGTGTTGAAATTTTCAAAAAAGAGGCTGATGTTATTGGTTTGATGGATTCGGAAAACGGTCTTTCGTATTGTGCATCTGAGTTCGATACAAATATATGTTGCAATTAGTAAACTGATACAAACATTAACAAAAAATTCTAATGTTGTAATGGTAAAAGTGATACGCATAAATATAGACAATATTGATACATTTTATTGACATAGTGGTGAAACATTATAGGTATTGGCCACTATTGATACATTTTTTTATATGATCCAATGAATATTGATACAAATATTTTATAAAATAATATATTGATACAAAGCGCATAGTTTTCTGTATCATACTATATGACAGACACTGATACAAAAAATATAAAAAATAATGATACATATTACACAACACCACTACATAATATAAACATGATATTATCTCATACTTGTGGTTGTCATATTCTATCAGGATCACGACAACTTGAAAATTGTATAATTCATATTTTTCTACAAAAAATGATACAAACATTCTATATACTTAAAAAATTGATACATTATTACTAATGAATTGATATAGAATAAAAATAGACCACCATCATTAGACAATATAAACATGATGTTGTCCTATACATGTGGTTGTCATATTGTATTAGGATAACAACTAGGGATGTTCATGGTTCGATTTGGATCAGTTATTGGTTAAAATCATAATCAGATCAATTTAGTCGATTTTTAAATTTCTAAAACCAAACCAAACCAAATAAAAAAAAATAATCGTCGATTTGGTTATTGTCGATTTGGATCGGTTTGATTTATTTTATTTTTTGGGTTATTTTTCGATTAGAAAGTAATACATTTGTTGAGGGCATACGTATCTGATAGACACAAACACCTAATACATGAATAATCCACAAAAGACTACTGTGGATTTGATTAAGCAATAGTACTAGAGTTATTATTTACGAATAAAGTGATTTGGTTAAGCAATACTAAAGTTATTATACACGAATAAAGTGATTTAGTTGAACAATACTAAAGTCACTATACACCAAGATCAAATATTCATAAAAAAAAAATCAAGCTCAACAATCAAATAACTACCTGGGGAAAGTGAAATAAGAAAATCATATTCCAAAACACTAACAAACGAATTTTCAAATATAAATGGTAAAGTTAAAGATTTAAATTAATTAAAATATAGTAAAATATTTATATATTATTTATGAGTATTATATAAATAATAATAAAATTTATATATATAATTATTTGATTTGATTTGGTTATTTTTGCGAATTGTTTTTAGTGAAACCAAAATCAAACCAAATAGTATCATTTTTCAAAATTTAAAAATTAAACCTAATCAAATCAAATCAAATATATCGAATTTTGTAATCGGTTTGATTTCGGATTGCGGTTTGGTTTGGTTGTTTAACCATAACCATGAACAACCCTAAATTATTAACAACATAAATTTGTATCATTTGTGCAACGTTACAAAAAATGATACATTTCTATATCTCAAAAAAGTTGATATATTATAGGTAATGATTGATATTGAATAAGAACATTGATTAACGCAGTGAAGTTTGGAAAGTTTGATGGCTTCCATTGCTATGTTGAACAAGCAATGGTACAGACACTCCAGACTTAAGCATTAGTGCATGGGCTAATCTTGAAAGCGTATTAAGAGCAAATGATAGAAAAGGTATTATCCCTTCGACTCCATTATTTCACCTATTGCTCGTCTTCTTGACTGGCCAACCTCTACGATAGCTACACTTGCTGGTGCACATCTTCTCATAAGCTCTGAATTTTTTATGGAAAACCTTTGGTTAGATTGATTCTAAATACTTGGAGTTCCATCTTTCTGGCAAAGGGTCTCTAATGAGTAATGGGAAGTGCAGGAATTTTTTTTTATTGGTGTTAATTCCTCCATCTAATCCATCAGTTTTCGGGATGGAGGAATCAGAGTTTCAATAAGCATTAAATTAGGAGTTGATTGATATTATTAGGTGTCGGTATAATTATGTGTAAATATAGTATTGCAGCTTTGTATCAATAAGCAAAAGAGAGAAAACTAAATTTAAGAGATTTTTGTAAATTTTTAAAAGAGTATGGATTATAGGAAATTATTTAACTTATTTGTGTATCAAATTGCAAACGTTCAGATTTTCTAGTAATATACTTTTAATTTTATTGTATTAATTTTGATCTATTTATCAAAGAAAAATTTAATCAAGTTTCATTGTATCAAGTTGCAAACTTTCAAATTTTCTTCTATCAATTTCAACTTTATACTTCTACTTTTATTATATCAAGTTTGATTCTTATTCAAATTCAAAAATTCAAATTATACTCCAAAAATACTTGATACCAGCCAACTAATACGATCGAAATATGTAAAAGATCATTTGATACATATTTTAAAAACATATAATTTGATATGCGAAAATTTACATATTGAGTCGTAGGTTAATAATAAATTGCACATGCTTTGACATTTGAAATTAACGTGCAACCAAAACATTTGTAAGAAGTGATGCTATATAAAATGATAAAATTAGTGTGTTGATTTTTCTTAATATTTATTTTTAAAAATGTATAAATGGTGATATTAAATAAATAATGGCTAAAATTATCCTATTTGTGCAAATTATCCATTAGTTAGAGAAGATAGTTGAATAAATGAGAAAATCAAGGAAAAGATAATTATAAATTAAATTTTATAAATGGAACCTTTAATTTAGGTGTGATTTTAGTACAGTTAAAAAAGAAATATGAAGTGAGGGCTAATGTATCTAATAATTGGAGAGAAAAGAAGAAAATACGGATTTTTGAAATTATTTCAAACAGTAGGAATTTTTAAAAAATATGTTGTGTATTTATGTAATTTTTTTCAATTAAATAATACTTTTGGCCCATGAGTCGATCCCAACCTAACCTTAGTCAAGTCTCAAAGGTCAAGGGCTTAGTTAGAATAGGCTTATAAGCCATAATTTTAAATGGGCTTAAAAAATCTTGTAGGATAATTATACCTAGTGATCATTCGCAATCTTATTTACAAATAAATTGACCATGACATTTTGTTTGACAAAAAAAAAGATCCAAAGGGGCCACTTGGCTAATGACAAAAAAGTAGTCAAATAACTTTTAATTTCAAATATTCTTTTCAGTTTACAGATAATTCAATTCATTAATTTATAATCTTAATTAACTATAGTTGAAAAGTTGTTTTAACAAAATATAAATTTTATTAAATGTATATGTCAAATAAAATTAATGATGAAAGCTATAAATAGGACTCCTACATAACTTATTTTTCACATTCCACCACTCATCAGGAACATTAACAATCTTGCTTCTTCTTTCAAAGCAGTCATGGCTTCACCAACTGACTCCGTCAAGAGTGCTTCAACTGAGAAAAGTTCCTCTAAATATAAAAACAATGTAAGTTTTCCTAATTTGATTATCTACTGATACAACATATGTAGGATTTATCTACCTAGAAGGTCTTTTCTTCTATACTGATGATATGACTATTGTTTTCCTTTCCTTGGATATATGAAGGACAAGATTGGCGTTGATGAAGAACACACTTCTTCAGCAAATTCCGACCATGATAAGTTACTATCCTCTAGTAAGAACGAAAATGCATATATAGTTTAAAATTATTACTCCTTTTATTTATTGGGTTCAAAATACCTACTTATAACTAAGCTTTCAAAATAAAAATGCAAGATTTCCTGTAATACTTTTGATTGTTGATCTGCTCAAATATGGACCTATTGATGATCAAGTACCAAAGGGTGAGCAAAAGAAGGTTTTAGAGGACAAAGCAAAAAAAAGAGGCAACATAAAGAAGAGAGACATTTGCTGCAAAATCATAAGAGAAAGCACAAGTACAAGAGAACATTCAGGTCATGGCTAATCAATTGTGTGTTGTGTTTGGTGATGCATCACGTTCATATATACCACGTAAGCAGTTGTGTGATGTGTTTAGTGATGTGCCTTATGTACCTGGTGAAGAATCACGCGTAGCATTAGGTGAAAGATTCATTTAATCAGATGAATGCACTTCACATCCACCGAAGGACCAGCCCTGAAGAGAATTACTGCTGGAGTACCGTACTATGCTTATATCTCAACCTTCCTTCATTGGAGGAAGATGATTGAGCTTATTTATCAATTAAAATTTGGACAATTTTAATTTGATGTTCTATTTTCTTTAATGTATTGAACTATCGAACAATTGTCGTACCTTTGAAGTTTTTCTTATATTTTATTTTATGAGTATATTTTGCAGTGTTATGTAGTTAATTGTGGTGTTGAAAATTTCTGTTATTTGCAAGAAAAATGAAGTCTCTCAAGCTCTAAATCATTGTTTATAACTGTAACTTGACAAGCGTCATCATGACTAAATATGACAGTAAAAAATTTGTTGAGATGTATGAATAAATTACGACGTGTTATATATGTTAGGAAAGTTAATGAAGATTATTAATGAAGAAAGTAAAGATTTAAGGCATGTGAATAATTTTTTTATCTGAAAAGAGGAATTGCTTGTCTATTTAGACAAAAAAAAAAATCAAAATATTTTCATAAAACATATATGAATGATTTTCATCAAAGCAATCCCTTTTTTCAGATAAAAAAATTATTCACGTGCCTTAAATCTTTGCTTTCTTCATTAATAATCTTCATCAGTTTTCCTAACATATATAACACGTCATAATTTATTCGTACATCTCAACAAATTTTTCACTGTCATATTTAGTCATGATGACATTTGTCAAGTTCCAGTTATAGACGATGATTCAGAGCTTGAGAGGTTTTATTTTTCTTGCAAATAACGGGAACTTGTAACGATGCAAATAACTACATAACGCTGCAAATATAAATTTATAAAATAAAATAAAACAAAACTTCAAAAGTACGACAATTGCTCAATAGTTCAACACATAAAAAAATAATAGAACATATAACTAAAATTGTCCAAGTTTTGATTGGAAAATAAACTTCATCAATCATCTTCCTCCATTGAAGAAAGATTGAGATCTGAGCATAGTACGGTACTCCAACAATAACTCTCTTCAGGGCTGGTCCTTTGGTGGGTGTGAAGTGTCTTCATATAAAGAAATGAATCCTTCATCTGCTGTAATTAATCTTTCATCTACTTAAATGAATCCTTCATTTGATGAAATGCGTGATCCTTCTTCAGGCACATTATCAAACACATCACACAACCGCTTACGTGGTTTATATGGATGGGACCCATCACCAAACATAGCACACAACCGCTTAGCCATGACTTGGATGTTTGCTTGTACTCGTGCTTCCTCTTGTGATTTTCCAGCAACCACCTCTCTTTCTTGTGTTGCCTCTTTTTCTTTGTCCTCCAAAACCTTCTTTTGTTCACTTTTTGGTGCTTGATTATTGATGGGTCCATATATGGGAGATCAAATGTATTCCAGGAAATCTTGTATTTTTATTTTGATCAATGTGCACTCTTAGCAATAATAGTTAAAATCAGAGTTCTAAAGTATCATTAGTAAGGTTAGTTTAACTAAATAAATCACTATTTTAAAGTTGTCTTAAGGAATAAGTATCAAATCAACAAGGATCAAGTAATATAAAATTGAGAGAATAATTGAATACATTCTTTCCACTTTGCCTTTAGTAACAATTATTCTCGAAAGTAATAAACATTGACTAATTAACATAAAAACTTGGTGGATATATGAACATATACACATATTATACACAATAACCAAACCTCCAAATAACACAAATACCATACAAAATAATCTACAAAACACTATGAGAATAGTACACAAGGTGTGAAAAAGAATTGGATTGGTCATATATATCCCTCCTAATGCGGGGAGTCAAGTTGTAAGTGTTCCTTCTTCTTTTTGGGAAGACGTTGAAAAGAGTAAAAGAAGGTGTTATATATCTCCATTTTTAGATGCAAGTTTATTCGTAAAATCCTCTACTTGATTAGCCTTCTTCGGTAAGTTGACAACTAACATAAAAGTTAATATATGATAAATATACCTGATCAATAATGAAATAGGATATTGATGAATCATATAGTTTGACGTTTGTCAACAAATTTAATTTGTCTAATACCATGTTAAAGAATAAATCTTGAGTCTAGCTCAACCTCAAAAGCTAGCTCAATCTGAAAAATTAGCTCAGAAGTTGAAAATTGTTCAAGTCATATAAAGAAAATCACATATCTGGTTGACCATCAATGTGGACCCTTCACAAATCCACATAAAATAGAATTATTTTAATTAGTGCTATTAGCAAATGCTTCTTCAAAGCAATTTGTGAAAACGATAATTTGATAATAAAAACGACAAAATTAATAAGAGACATTTCTTCCATTTGTCTCCTTGAATCCTTTTGGATGATGCATGCATTTAATTTAGTCAAAGACATTCCTAAGCCGTGTTAAAATTATCGAACTCAAATTTTAAAAATAAGTTGTTAGAACATCTTAATCCAAGTTTAAAAGGCTCGCGAACATTGGTTTGGATCTGGTGAGATAAATGTGATCATTTAATCATTAATTAGAATTTTTTTTCAAATCCTAAAAATAAAAGAATATTATGATAAAAGAACGTTTCCTTGCTCCTTAAATTGTGATTGATCCTATATTGTGTGAATCAAAATTAATCAGACCAATAAATTTTGAATTCGAAATAATTAAAAAAATGTTTGCTTGAATACCTTTATTCTTGTGCTTTATTTTAAGCTCATGACAAGAACCCATGAAGCTTAGTTGTCTTGATTTTTGGGACATAAAATGTTGTTGCTCCAGGGTGTAATTTTAAAATATTGTTTATCTCATTTATCCAACATATGATACCTTTGGCAAATTAAGATATCAAACAGCTAGAATTCCATATCCCTAATTGTCGTCCATGTATTTGATATGCTTTACTCGAGCCCATAATTTATTAAAAATAATTTTTATATATTTTTATAAAATTGTATACACAATACATCACCTTTTTTAAATCTCCGCCAATAAGAATATACTAAATATGTTATTGTCACTTTTTTTTCTCCTTTTTTATTTTGTTAATTGTTTTTCACTATTTCATTTTGGATTGATTCGCAAAACTTTATCTGAAGTTTGCAACTTACATATTTTAAATGATGAAGGAAATGATCTATTATGGCTATATACACTTACAAATCGAATAGAAGAAAATTAACTTCTCCGTAAAAATGAAAATCTTTAATAAAAAAACACAAAACTAAAAATAAATTTGTAAAGGGTAACAAAACCATTTGTCCCAGGTGTTTTTGTTACTTATATATATATACTAGTCATGAGCCTCATGCTTGCACGAGCCCAACAGATATTTTTTATCTTAATTTTTGTGATGTGGATAGACTTTTTGTATGCATTTTAAAATTTTTAAGTTATTAATTATTAGACTTAGAAGCAGTTGAAGAAATATAATCAAGTTGTTTTGGAAATACTAAATTAAGAAACCCGCAAGTTATTTTTGCGGATCCCATATAACAGCGGCGAAGAAGCAGATAGCTCAAGCAAACATGTTGACAAAGAGCTGCTTGTTTATTTGCAAAATAATTTATCAGGGCTAATATTGTAAAATTATAATTGAAGTAGCTGAAGAAATATAATCAAGCTATTTTTAAAATATTAAATTAAGAAACTCACAAAAATAATTTATCAGGGTTAATATTATAAAATCATAATTTAAACAGCTGAAGAAATATAACCAAGCTTCTTTGGAAATATTAAATTAAGAAACTCACAAAAATAATTTATCAGGGCTATTGTAAAATCATAATTGAAGCAGCTGAAGAAATATAATCAATTAACTGCTTTGAAAATATTCAGGGCTATTGTAAAATTATAATTGAAGCAGCTGAAGAAATATAATCAAGCTATTTTTAAAATATTAAATTAAGAAACTCACAAAAATAATTTATCAGGGCTAATATTATAAAATCATAATTTAAACAGCTGAAGAAATATAACCAAGCTTCTTTGGAAATATTAAATTAAGAAACTCACAAAAATAATTTATCAGGGCTAATATTATAAAATCATAATTTAAACAGCTGAAGAAATATAACCAAGCTTCTTTGGAAATATTAAATTAAGAAACTCACAAAAATAATTTATTAGGGCTATTGTAAAATCATAATTGAAGCAGCTGAAGAAATATAATCAATTAACTGCTTTGAAAATATTAAATTAATGAACCTGCAAATTATTTTTACGAATCCCATATAATAACGATGAAGAAGCAGACAGTTCAAGTAAATATGTTGCTGGAGAGCTGACTACTTATTTGCTCTTCTTAATATGTAATATATATATATATTCCTGATTATCATATTTAGGTGTTGGTCCCAATTATATAAATTTTGTAGTCCAAGAAATAGGAGATGGTGAACGTTAACAACTAGCTTTGCTGTGATATCAATGTTACAGCTGTGCAACCACCAGAAGAAAATATTCATTAATTGATTAAAAAGAATGAAAACCATAATACCCCAGCTAGTAACATCCTGTACGACCCAAAAGTCTAATTTGTACACATTAATCATGTAAAATTAATTTACATTATTGCTGTACTGTTTAATTTAGTGTTGTAGCAGCCTTTTTTCAATTCAAAGTTATTAATTACTGTTGGTGTATATGTATTTTATTATTAAAATAAAATATTAAGTGCATATGTTAGTGGATATAAATTGTAGTAGAAATGGTTATTAGTTCTTGTAATTTATATGAATATTAATTTTTGTAACTTTTATGATCATTAGTTTCGTAACTTATATGATCATTATAACTCATGTAACCATTGAGACATGTTTTATCTCATTATGCCTTGTAACTCATGTAACCTTTAAGACATAATTTCTCCCTTCATTTACCTATATTATTGTCCATTTTATTCTTATTCAAGACAAGAAAGAACTCATCACCTATAAATAGTGATATTTCTTCCTTTGTGAAGGATATATGAGGAGAAAAAATGTGAAGCGTGGACTCTTCAACCAATCTGGAGTTATTTGAGTCATATAACGTTGTTGGATTGTTGTATCTTGGAGGGGACAAGTCAATAAATGTACTGCTGAATTGGTGTAGATGATATTCCAGTGAACTTGAATTTTCTTAAAGAGAGCAAGATGTTCGCGCTTCAACCTGAATGAATTTTTATTCAATGTTTTCATTTTCTTTTTTTAACTATAATTTTTTATGTTTATAATATACTACACCAACAATTACATTTTTTTATGGACAATCACATATAATTGTCTTCTAGATAATTTAATCATTCGAACATAAGTTCATATAAGCTATAAATTAAAAAGAAAGAAGAAAGAGAACACTCAAGTAGTATTCATCAATTACTACAAGTACTAGGAGGTCTACTACAACTAACCTTTTTCAAAATTCTCGACATAAATTGAAGCAAACTCTAAATACTACTTACTCACTTCAAAACAAAAGAGAAAAAAATATGCAAAATTTACAATACAATATACTTAACCTTTCAACGTCATCCCCACTCGTAGCCTGAACAACAACATATTTAATGTGATCTCATGAGTAGTATTTCAAGAGAATATAATAAAGTATATGCAGACTTATACGAGATATATAAGCTATTTTCGATAAATTCTTGCCTCGAGAACCACACCAAAATAAGAGAAATTTTTCAAAATTTTCGCACTTATTTTTTCCCATTCCAACGTTCATTAGCTTTCTCTTCGAAATATTATCGATAATTACATGATGGAACATGCATTAGGATTGTCATCACTAAACATAGTGACGTAAGAAGGGTCCTCAAATCTCGTAACAGTACCCGTAGTTGGGTACTGATCAACCCTCCTAACATAGCCAGGAGGCGCCTTTTTGTCATATGCTTGGGGAGCATATGGTTGGGATACCAAATTGTAAGGGACATAAGGCCATATCTCTGCCTTCTTTCCAGTTGACTTTGCCTTCTTTAACACCTTGTTTTGTTCCACATAGCCTTTTACTGTCACCTTCTGTTGTTTCCTGTTTATCTCCACTGATTTCACACCTAAATATTTAACCAAAAAAAAAATTATTAATAAGAAAGTATATATCAACTACAACAACAACATATCATGTGAAATTTCATAAGTGGGGTGTGGAGAGGTAAAATGTATGCAGATCTTAGCACTACCACAAAGATAGAGAGGCTATTGTAGAAAAACTTTCATCTCAAAAATCAATAAGCAGAAGATACTAGATAAGCAGAAGAATCAACGACATGAACTCTTATGAAAAATTTAAAGTGCGTGAGAACTTAACTTAACGATAGAATATCCGTGTTAAGAGTATCTTTGGACTAGCTTAACGCAACCCAAAGGTAAGTATTATTTTCCAAAGAACTAAAATGCAAATTAAGATACATACCACTCATGGAAGAGAGTGCCTTTTTGACTTTAAGTTCACATCCCTCACAATCCATTCTAACTTTGAGTTCCACTGTGTTAAATTGCTTCCTCTTCTTTGGTTTATCAAGACTCATCATGTCTGATATGTACTCCAATGTTCCTCCAACACCCATTATTCTTTAATTTAGAGGAATTATGAAAGTGGTGTAAGATATTAGGAGTTAATTTATAGTGTAGCTAATGAAATTAATTTTGAAATATGGGGAGTTTGTAAGAAACTTCCCTAGTTGAATTCTTTCTCAACACACAAGACAAGGTTTAATTAATTAAGGACAAAGGGGATTTATAAAGCAAAAGGCCTGCCTACCTTCTTTTATAGGCAGTTTTTTTAAGCAAAAATTATAGAAATACACAACTTATGTTTTATATAATCCCAATTTTTTAAAAAAATTACAAAAATTCTTAAATGATACAAAACTGTAATACTTATTGATACAAATTACAATCCCTACTTCTCCATGTATCATAGTTAAAATCTCTTAATGCTTCTACCTTTTAATATGTATCACTGGTTTCGTTTTTTGTATCAACAAGAAGAGATTTTTGATAATTTTAAAAAAGGTTGCTATTAATTGGAATTAGCTCTAAAAATATAAGATTTGTGTAAGTTATACTTTTATTTTTTATAACCTTTCTCTAATTAAACAGGTAGAAAAAGTCAAGGATGACCCCCTATTGGACAACACATAATATGAGCTTCATTTTACTTACTGCAAAAAGTTAGTAAATAGTTCAGTGTTAATATTTAAATAATGAGGGGGTTGTCTGGACACAAATATTGTAAAATTGGAAAATTAAAGAAAGTGAAATTACTTGTTTTCAAGTTGAAAATTAGAGTTGTATTTAAAGTGAAGATTGTGAAAACGAATTTTTGAAGTTTTTCGAAGTTCTAAAAAAATTTATGTCCAACCAATTTATTTCAAAATATTATGAAGATTTGGTGCTAATTATTAATTAATCAATTTCATAATTAAAATTCATTGAAAGAATTATTTAAAATGAGAATATATTTTCACCAATTATTTGACAATAAGATGATATGTAAGCTGAAGTATAAATCTAAATAAATTTCATATAGGAGCGCATAATTGGACCTTTACCAAAATATCATAAAATTATTTTCTTTATCTCATTTTACGTGATATTTTTTTAATCCATTTAAAAGATGATATCATTTTACTATAATTAAAAATAATTTAATTTTAAAATTTTTCTTTTAATATTAATAAAATAATTTATAATTATAAAAATATTTAAAAATCATTTTAAATCATAATTTTTAATAATAGTTCTTTTTTATTAAATACCGCATTAAATTAAATTGTGTGATACGAAGTGCGACGGAGAGAGTACTCCCTCCGTCCAACTTTATTTGACCCCTATTGACTTGGCACAAGGATTAAGAAGTAGTAAATAATGAGATAATTTTATCAAATTACCTTTTGAATGTAATAAATACGATGTCTTGAAAAATATAATAAGGAAATAACTATAATTAATAATAAGAGTAAATTAAAAACTAAGTGTAAAATTATCTCTTAATTTTATAAAAAAAATAAATATTATTAGACATCCGGCATCCCAAAATAGTATAGGGATCTCAAAATATCAACAATTATTAGAGGTTGTATGGAAGGTAGAAGAAAGTGTGGGCCACGTTACAGCACCAATAATAGAGAAGTAGCTCCTACGTGTTTCCTAATGACAGGTGTCATTTGCTTTTATAATACAACGGTTCATATTAGAGAAGTTCTCTTTTTCTTTTTGTTTCAAATTTTGAAATAAAGGAGTTGTTAGGAGCTGACGACAATTGATTTTCTAAAATAAATATGTTTCTCTCAATCTATATTTTTATCTTCAATAAGATTTTTATAATGAAATTTAGTAGTTTATGTTTTTTCAGTTGTTATAATTTTAATAGCTTTTGTATAATAGATAATGATAAGGTATGACTCTATTTGACGGATTTCATTGAATATATTGTTTGATTGTTGCTCTTATGCAATAAGATTACTATATATTCTAATATTTTAGTCGTCTAATAAAAAATAACAAACAATCTAGTCAGTCACTTCATATATATCGTTTTAGAGTTTTGCGCAAAATTCACTGAAATCTCATCTTACTGATCGCTCTTATGCTTCATAAGATCAAGTGTGGTTGCATACAAACAAAAAGATTTAGATGGTAAAGTAGAGTATTATTTTCTTTACATTAACGATAACCATGTGAGAAATTAATCATTTATTTTTCCTTTGGCATGATTGAAGTGTAGAAATAACAACTACCTACTTCTAAAGTCGGTAATGTTGAAAATTAGGGACACGTTTAGTTGCTGCAAATAGAGGTGTCAAATAGACGAGTTGAGTTGAAATTAAGAATGTTAAAATTGATTGAAATAATATAGGTTGAGATTGAATCCAATTCAAATTATCTTAAACTCAACCCACAAAATTTTAATCAAATTATCTATATTGAGCTGATTTTGACACCCTAACTGCAAATATAGCTTCCTGCAACCATATTATTTTTCAAACTTGAAACTTCTAATCACTTACCACCTCTCCTTAATTAGGCCATTTCCACATAATTTCAAATCATGATTATAAATCAAATTAATTTAAAAAATTTATTTGGACATATAATTTTTATCTCTAGGAGGTAGTGGTAACGTCTGCGTACATTCTATCCTCCCTAAACTTTACTTATGAGATTCTACTGAGTATGTTCTTATTTATTTTTGGACATATAATTTTAAATTCTTCAAGTTGTATTTTTTTCATAAACATGAAAATTCTATAATTTATGAAAATTATCAAAATAAAAAAAACTATTCTAGTACAATCTTATCGAATGAACAAATCCTAGTCCGTAAATAAAATATCAAAATTGACGCAAAAATTCATAAATCACATATCCCTATGGTCAAAGGGTCAAAATTACCCTCGAACTATTTGAAATAGTTTAAATATACCCTTCAACTATTTTTGGGATCAAAACTACCCTTGTTGTCTATGTTTTGGACCACAAATGCCTTTACACTGTTATTTTTGCCACATGGCCGTCCACGTAGATATCTACGTGAAAATAAAAGGATCAAAATTGATCTCGAACTATTCGAAATAGCTCAAATATACCCTTCGACTATTTTTGTGATCAAAACTATCCTTGTCATTTATATTTTAGACCACAAATGCCCTTACACCGTTGCCAACATGGGAAAAAGAAATTAATTATATATATATACTTCTTTTTTCACTATTTTTTTATAAATAATTTAGCATAGCAGAAAAATATGTGAATGATAGAAAATAATTATTACTCATGAACAAATTTAAAAGACATCTTATAATTTTCATGTGATCTATCCAAATTATATATCTTTAAAATTAAAAATAAATTGCCTACATAAAGTTTATTTAAATACTATATATATTTCTTTTATCCCTATTTTTTTATAAATAATTTATCCTCGCTTTATAATATGTGAATGATAGATAATCATTATTATTCATGAACAAAATATAAAAGACATTTTAAACTTTTTATGTGATCTATTTAAATTATATATTTTTAAAATTAAAATTAAATTGTGTATATAAATTTTACTTAAATAATATATATACATTTTTTCACTATTTTTTTTATAAATAATTTATCATAGCAGAAAAACATGTGGATGATATATAATAACTATTACTCATGAACAAAATTAAAAGTCATCTTAAAATTTTGATGTGATTTATCAAAATTATATATTTTAAAAATTAAAAATAAATTACGTATATAAAATTTACTTAAATAATAAGTTTATATTGATATTGAATCAAAATATAAATTTATTTTCCTTACTTTATTTTTTTAGACAAAAAAAATCTTAAAGTAATGTTAACAGTTTGAAGGGTATTTTTCAAACATTTTAATTTAAAAAGTGTTTAACAACAATTATGTGTCAAACACTCTTGCCGACATGGCAAAAAGGAAACATATATATATGTGTGTGTGTGTGTGTGTGTGTGTGTGTGTGTGTGTGTGTATGTATGTATTTCTTTTTTCACTATTTTTTTATGAATAATTTATTATAGCAGAAAAAGTATGTGAATAATAGATAATAACTGTTACTCATGAACAAAGTTAAAAGACATCTTAAAATTTTCATGTGATCTATCCAAACTATATATTTTAAAAATTAAAAATAAATTGTGTATATAAAATTTACCTTTATATATATCAATATTCTTTTTATAAAATAAGAGAATTTGTGGTCCAAAATATAGATGACAATATATATATATATATATATATATATATATATATATATATTTTTTTTATAACATACATGGGATTAGATGCTATCTGTAGTGCTGCCTTGTTGTCACAATGTAGTTCTATAGGTAGCTCAATAACAGCCCCTAGTTCCTTAAGAATTCCTTTTTATAAAATAAGAGAATTTGTGGTACAAAATATAGATGACAAGGGCAGTTTTGATACCAAAAATAGTTGAAGGGTATATTTGAGCTATTTCGAATAGTTCGAGGGTAATTTTAACTCTTTTATTGATACGTGGATATCTATGTAGACGGCCATGTGACAAAAATAACTGTGTAAGAGCATTTGTGGACCAAAATATAGACGACAAGGGTAGTTTTAATCTAAAAAATAGTTGAAGGGTATATTTGAGCTATTTCAAATAGGTCGAAGGTAATTTTGACCTTTTTTTTAAAATAAATATTTTCAATTACATGTTATTACAAACTTTTAAACACCCATAATTTTATAAAGATGTATTGATCCAATAAATAACAATAACAAGTAATTATTTACTTTTTCATATAATCTCTTTATATTGAGCGTAAGTCTACTCTGTAATTATAAACACCTTTTTATTTTTAATTTGCTAGTTGGTTGTTGACTTGAGTAGTTACCTTTAACAAAGACCTTTTAATTAATTAAAGTATATAAGATATTTTATATGATAATTAAACATAGTGGTCAATTAAATCCAAAGTAGTCTATATCATATTTAACTCATCTTTATCTACTTTCCTGTTATAAGGAATAGTTGATAAAAAAAAAATCTATTTCATGACGTTTCACTGATGGAAAGACATCCATTAAAAACTAATTTTAATTATTAAGTTTAAAACTTTAATTAAATTATCAAACTGGACATGAACTAAGCTAATTAGTCAAACAACTCTAAAAAGGTATTTTCTTTACCAATCAATTGAAGGAGCCCATTGGATTTCTTTATAAAAAATAAAAAAATTAAACTATCATATGCTTATTAAATGCAGATTACATTATTTCTCAAACAATTTGGTCAAATAAAAATTATTTTTCTATAAAAGACACTTTTTTTAAAATGATTTTAGCAAAAATTTACATGAAAAAAATAATTTTTTAAAATTTGACTAAACAGACTCATAATTTCGTCACTAATTATTTGGAGGAGCGGATAGGAAATAGATTGACAATGCTGTGCACAATTTTTAAGAAAACCAAAGTACTTCAATTACACTTACCTTCCCTTGGCTTGTTATAATTACGAAGAACTCACAATAGGTTTCGAGATTATTATTTTTTTCAAGATTTCATGTTTGCATATACCTTCTATCCTAATCGTCCTCGACCTTTATACCTTATGATCTAGAATCACGTTCTCAGTAAGTTAAAGTTATGTCATGTCTTATCTAATCACTTTATCCTAGTTCTTCTTCGACCTACCTCTGCCTCTCTCAACTCTTGTGATGGCCAACCACTCACGTATCCATACTGGTGCATTTATGCACCTCCTCTTCATATGACAAAACCATCGTATTAGCGTTGCTTTGTTTATCTTGCCCTCCACAAAGGCTATTCCCACTTTTTTCGTATAATTAACTTAAATTCGTTCTAAATCATATCTTTCCGTATGGCTACAATACATACAAACCCATTTGAGCATCCTCATCGCCGCTGCATTGTTAAAACCTTGATCTAGCATCAATGGCTGCTCATCATTGATGATGCAGTGGGAATAACAGAAGAGAGAAAGAGATGGAAATTGGGGAATTGAATTTATTGCTTCAAAAAACTCTTGACTGAGTACAATGTGTATATATACATACCACTCTCAACTAACTCCAACTATTCACACTAACTAACTAACTAACCATGTGGCGGTTATAACTAACTAACCAACTAATTAAACAATTAACAGACTAAGAGCACGCTAATCTCTACATTCCCCCTCAAATTGGGTGATGAAAGATATCTAAGAGTCCCAACTTGAACATCATTTTAGTGTGCAATTGATTCCCTAAGACTTTGGTGAAGATGTCTGCTAATTGGTCTCTACTTGCAACATATGTTGTTGTGATTAATCCTTCTTGCAATCTTTCTCTGATGAAATGATAGTCTATTTCTATATGCTTCCTTTTCTCATCATACATGGGATTAGATGCTATCTGTAGTGCTGCCTTGTTGTCACAATGTAGTTCTATAGGTAGCTCAATAACAGCCCCTAGTTCCTTAAGAATTCCTTGTAACCACAGTAACTCAGCCACAGTTGTTGCCATGCTCCTATACTTAGCCTCTGTTGAACTTCTGGAGACGTGCTTTATTTTTTTAACTTCCAGGATATCAATGAGTCTCCATATTTTATCTCAAAACTTGTCACTGACTTCCTCGGTAATAAGCAAGATGCTCAATCTGTATCACAATATGCACTAACTTTCCTTGAGTTTCTACTGCTCATGAGAAGTCTAAGTACAGGCTGTTTCTTGATGTACCTCACTACATGTAATGTTGCTTCATAATGTGATCTCTTTGGTGCATGCATAAACTGGCTAAGATGTTGTACTACATAAGAGATATCTAGCTTGGTCATTCCTAAGTACAATAACCTCTCAATGAGTCTCTAGTACTGGCTTCTGTCATTTAGTTCTGGATCATTATCTTTTGTCTCAAACATCTTATCATACTCCATGCTGGTCAATTTTTGGTTCTATTCAAATGATGTTGCATCACACTTACCTCCTTCTAGACCACATTCAGATATAAGCTCTAATGCATATCTTCTTTGGTTCATCATGATGTCTTTCTCTGATCTTGCAAACTTTATCCCTAAGAAGTATCTCAACTCACCTAGGTCCTTCATCTTGAAATTGTGATTCAAGATATCCTTAGCTTCCAATATGAGTATCTTATCACTACCAATGATGAGTAGGTCATCAACATAGACAAGTATGATCATAATCCCCTTTTCACTTCTCTTAGTAAACAATGAGTAATCCAGTTTGCTTTGTGTGAAATCAGAATGAGTGAGAGTTGTAGTTAACTTCAAATTCCATTGCCTCCTAGCTTGTTTCAGACCATATAAGGACTTAAGTAGCCTACATACTTTAGGCTCCCCCGGGCTACTAAGTCCTGGAGGTAAGGTCATGTATACTTCCTCCAAAAGATCACCTTGGAGGAAGGCATTGTAAACATCCATCTGGAAGAGAGGCCAGTGAGATTGGGCAGCAAGGCCTTTAACAGTTCTAACAGTCACCATTTTGACTACCGGAGAGAATGTGTCATGATAATCCAAACCTTCTTGCTGAGTGAACCCTTTAGCAATCAGCCTGACGTTATACCTCTCAATAGAGCCATCACCCTTGTATTTAACCTTGTAAACCTATTTGCAACCAATTGGTCTCTTCCCTGTAGAAAGATCAACAACTTCCCAAGTATTGTTGTCTGTGAGGGCACTAATCTCTTGGTCCACAGCCTTAATGCAATTGGGATCCTGGGCAACTTGAGAGTAAGAGGAGGGTTCTGATATGGAGGAGGAGAGAAAGTTGTGAGATAAGCTCTGTAGGAAGGTGAAATGTTGGAGTAGGAGATAGAGTTTAATATACGATGATGAGTAGTAGGCTTGGTGACATAGTTAGTATGCCAGATTGGTGATTTAATAGTTCTAGATGACCTTCTAGAGGTAAGAGGTGGCATATGAGCAGATGAAGTAGGAACATCATGTATGGGAGGTGGTATAATGGAATCATCAGATGTAGATGGAAAAAAAATGGTGTATAGGCAGAAGGAGGGCTACTTGATGATTGTGTGGGTAAAGGATCATCAAGAGGATGAGGAAATGCTAAAATATGTGGAAAGATAGTTTTATTAGATGTGATATTAGATGATAGAAAAATGGATTTAGGATGTTGAAAGGGAAAGATCTGTTTTTTAAAAAGAACATCTCTGTTGACAAAGAATATTCCTGAGGATATGTCATATAGCTTGTAGCCTTTTTTGTGTCTGAGTGCCCCATAAGAATAGAAAGAATAGCCTTGGGGCAGAACTTATCATTAGAATTAAGCTTTATAGCATAGCAAAGACAACCAAAGACCTTAATGTGAGTTAGATTGGGACAATGACCATAGAGCATTTCATAAGGTGATTTGTTAGATAAAATAGTAGAGGGAAGTCTGTTAATGAGGTATACTGCAGTGAGCACACATTCTCCCCAGAATTTCAATGCCATGTGAGCTTGGAACCTAAGAGCTCTAGCCATTTCAAGTAAGCGTCTGTGTTTTCTCTCAACAATGCCATTTTGTTGGGGTGTGTAGACACAAAAATTTTAGTGAATTATACCAAGAGAGTCAAAAAAAGAAGTACATTGTGCATTAAAGAATTCTAATCCATTGTCAGATCTTACTACTTTAATGGATGTTGAAAACTGATTCTTAACAAGGTTGATAAAAGAAGTAATGTGAACAAGAACATCACTCTTCAATTTTAACAGGTAAATCTAGGTCATCCTGAAATAGTCATCAACAATAGTGACGAAGTATCTGTAGCCATTATAAGTAGATTATTTGTATGATTCCCATACATCCATATGTAATAGTTCAAAAGGAACAGTAGACTTTGTATCACTACTAGGAAAAGAAAATCTAGTCTGTTTAGCAAGGGGGCAAACAGGACAAAACTTGGACTCTTTGTCACTTAGTGAAGTCTTGATAGATTGGATCTTCTGAAGAACTTTTACTAATGCATGTCTAAGTCTAAGATGCCAGAGTAAGAATGGATATTGAAGTGGTATGGAATTGTGTTGAGGAGCTTTAGTAGAGTTAGAACAAAGTAAAGAAGTGATAGGATCTTTGACAGGTGATGTCTTGGTAGTTGGAAGTAGATAGAGGCCTTTCTTTTCCTTACCAATCCCTTTCACCCTGCCAGTGTAGAGGTCTTGAAAGAGGTAAAAATCAGGATAGAAAGAAACACAACAATGAAGTTTTTTGGTAAGTTTAGAGATTGACAATAAGTTGTATTCAAAATAAGGTACACCGAGTACATTGTGAAGCATGCAGTTGTCAAAGAGCTTTACTGTTCCAATATGTTGAACTTGAGTTGTTTGACTATTTGGAAGGTAAACTTTGTCAAAACATGAGGGTATGGGAGAAAAGTTAAGTAAGGATGTCATACAGACCATGTGATTAATGGCTCCAGCATCAACCACCCAGGAAGATGTATCTAGACCTGTAGAAAATGCCCTTAAACTTAGGGAAATGACAGAATTTTGATTCATATCTGCCATGTTTGCCATGCTTCCTTGTAATGCAGTGTCATTGTCCTATAGTTTCATGATGTGTTGATATTGATCAGGTGTGAAAGTGGGTACCAGCATTAATATAGATGAACTATTTCCAATATCTAAGTTTCTCTCCAAATGATTAGCATTATACTGACCACTCTGTTGTGTCTCATCCTTAGTGTATGCATTGTTTACTTGCTGCTTCCTATTTCCAGCAAACCTGTGTGTTCTATCAACTCCAAATCTTTTCTTGTCTTTTTCATAGTGTGACCTCCTGTCATCTTTATCCATAGCATTTTTCTTCCCATACTTGTGATCAGCTGGATACCCTATGAGTTTGTAGCAGCTCTTTATGGTATGATTCCTTAAGTGACAATGTTCACAATACAATTCTTCTGATTTCTTGAACTTGTTGAGCTGAATAGAGGCTAATGCTATAGAATCACTAATGTTCAATTGTTGAATTGGCAAAATAGAAGCAGAAATCATATTAGGCTGAACTCTTTGGCTTTCATATTGCATGATCATGTTGTAGGCTTGATTTAAGCTAGGATTAGGGACTGTCATCAGGATCTGATTTCTGGATTAAGCAAATATCTTATTTAGGCCCATCAAAAACTGTATGAGTTTCTGGTTCTCCATGTGATCTGCATACTCTTTATACTTATCACAACCACAAGCTGGACGAGGGACTAATGAGGCATGTTCATCCCACAGATTCCTCAATTTGGAATAGTACTCAGAGACTGTAAGAGCTCCTTGACTCATGATGTAAATCTCCCTAAGTTCCTCTTATCAAACCTTTCCTTCAAGTCCCTCCAAACACTAGGAGCACTAGTTGAAAACATTAAGCCATTTGCTAACTCTTTTGAGACAGAATTGGTAATCCAAGACAAAACAAAAGCATTGCATCTTTCCCATTCATGGACCAGATCTCCTCTATATTGTTCCTTTCTACATGTTTCATCTATGAATGTTATTTTGTTCTTAGCTAACAATGCAACTCGCATAGCATTACTCCAACCAGTGTAATTCTCAATTCCAGACAATTATTGCAAAATCAAAATGATACCTGGAGTATCCGATAGATGCAGATACAATAGGCTTCTAGGATGAATGTCTATGAATTTCTCAGCCTGTGAAGCATTCAACTGAGAAGATGATTGTTGTTGTTGATTCACTGTAGTCTCCATCCCTTTTCTGTCCTTCAAACAAACTCAATTCTCGATCTGGATCTGTTAAATTGCAACTTCTCTCACTGAGTTCTACTCACAATCATCAACCTCCACCTTTAGCAGCAGCTAGATCTCATATCGAGTGGCACGACTCTGATACCATGTCAAAACCTTGATCTAGAATCAATGGTTGCTCATTATTGATGATGCAGTAGGAATAACAGAAGAGAGAAAGAGATGGAAATTGGGGAATTGAATTTATTGCTTCAAAAAACTCTTGACTGAGTACAATGTGTATATATACGCACCATTCTCAACTAACTCCAACTATTCACACTAACTAACTAACTAACCATGTGACGGTTATAACTAACTAATCAACTAATTAAACAATTAGCAGATTAAGAGCACACTAATCTCTATATTATTCATCTTCTATATATTTGTGTTCATGACTGGACAACACTCTACACATACAACAATATCGATCTTGTAAAGCTACAACAAAACAAATATTTCAATCATAGATAGACAAGCTTACAAATAGAAAGTAATAAATAATGTGGTTCACAGCTCATACAACAATATCGATCTTGTAAAGACATTAGTCACTCAATACGAATAAGAATCGAGTCATTGTTTGATAGGTTGTAGGATATACTAAATTAATTCGACATCAAGAGTTATAGTGGAAAAACTCCTTACTTGAGGGAGAAACAACCACTGTCTACAGTGTGTAGGATCACAATAATCACTCACTCTCTTCTCTTAACACAAATCTGATGATTAACTAGAATCACTTACTTTACTCTTTAAGAAGTCAAACCAACTTCTTGTTACAACTCTTTCAAAGACACATTCATACTTATAGTAATTGTCCTTAAATAATAATTCTAAGTAGAAGAAACAAAATAAAAATTCTTCTTCAGAGAGAAATTCTAAATCCTAACTCTAGATCTTCTTTCTTCAAATGTGTTGCTCAGTGATTGTTTCTTGCCTTTACTTTTGGATTGTCAATGTTTGATAGATGCAAAAGCTGCTATTATAGGGTATTAATGTTCTTTATAGGTTTCACCTAGCAGAGTTGTATTAGAACATCTATTGTTAGTCAGTATCCTTGTTTACCTTATTTAAGAGTCCATTTGACATAAAATAAGATTTTCTTCTTTTTAATTTCCGATTTTACTTTTATTTGCTTTTGCCTAGTAAACTTGGTATCTATATGATGCTCACTTCGTTTGGAATGTCTTCATATCACTCATCATTTTCTCATTCAAGCTCCTGAACCTGATTCACTTAGACAATAATATTATTAAAGCACTTAATTAAGAGCTTTTAGTATGCCAACATATCTAACCACTGTCTTATAGAACTTTAACTTGCTTTTAAGCGATAGGATACATTTTTATCACAAAGTACTTCAGATGTGAGACTCTATTTCACTCATCCCTCCTTCCAATATGATGTGTGACATCATCATCAACCTTATAATAGTCCCCTTAAATTATGAACCCAACATGCTTGAAACTTACTTTATAAATATATTGTGTCAATTCGTTCATAACTAGGGTAAATTGATTTTAGCTAAGGATTAATCCCTGATGTAATCCCATCACAATCAAAAAGTCTTAAGAGTCACCTCGCATGGTCCTAACCCAGATTACTACAACGAATGTAAATTTATAAAAATTATTAAATTCGCGTGAACTCAATTAATACACTAGAAGTCCGACATAGGAAGTAGAAAATTGAACTCATGACCCTACCACTTGAATTATAGCATCTTTATAAATACTTAAAAACTCTTGGAAATATTATTTAGTATACTATACTTACCAACATAAATATGAGCAAAATTAAAGTATTCACCGACTTTTATTATTTTATTAGGCAGATGGAAACTCTAAACTAAACACAATTTAGTCTCCTAGGGACTTGATAGGTACTAGGAACATAAAAGGAAAAGAAGATCAAAAAGGACAAACTAGCCAAAAGCAATCATAGGTTAGGTTATTATATTAATTTATAAAGGGGAAATTAAAGCCAATCATGGCTCCCAATAATTTCATTTTTAACAAAACATCACCTTTTTTCTTCATTGTCTTTTTCCATATTTTAAAAGACTACCAAACCCACCCATTTAATTGGTTTGAAATAATATGAAATGAAGTGTTGCGAGATTTTGTAATTGTATTTGCCTTTCTAAAAAGTTCATGCACACGTAGCTATAAAATATGTGTGAGCCAAAATTTTATATTTTAAAAAATAGGTATGGACAGTACGACCTGGAAATAATTTATGAAGCCCTTTGACACTTGTAATAGTTAACTAATATTAAAAAAAAAATCAAAGACAAAACAACTTACAATTATTATTTTTCTAAAGAAGGAAAATGCCAAGTACTTTCTTGTGTTGATAATCTAATACTACTCTCTATGACTGAGGATGGCAAAATAGATTAATTTCTAAACAATTTTGGGAATTATGTAAATTAGAACATATTTAAAAACTGAAGTAGGACCCTTAGCTTGTTTGTTGCTAGGAGAGAAAAATAGAGAGCAATTATTTGGAATGGTAGTCTATTTTAGTACTATTTTTTGCTACAACAAAACAAATATTTCAATCATAGATAGACAAGCTTACAAATAGAAAGTAATAAATAATGTGGTTCACAGCTCATCAAGAGTTTCTCGAAACAATGTTTCGTTGGACTTTTTCTTTTGGTTAATTTTTTACCAATATCCATATTCACATATTGCAATTAATTTAAGTTTATATCGTACAAATTCTTTACTTTTGGGGCTTGATATTTTTTAGACTAGAGTATTTTGAAAACAATCTCAAATAATAATAAGATTTGTATACGTTTTACCTTCCCAAATCTCACTTATGAAATTTCACTGGATATATTATTATTGTTATTTATATTGTATAAAATTAATCAAAAAAAAATTCCTACCATGTTTTTTCCTATTATTGTTGTGTGTTGGGGGCTTTTACGTGCGCTATATGAGATTTATCGACACTAAATAAATGCGTTACATGTAATTTTTGTCAACTTTATTTTTAAACATTATTTTAGTCATTTTTTTCATACATCATATAGATTTAAGACATCAGATAGATAATTGCTTTTATCAGAGAGTACTCTATGTTCAATAGGGGACATGCTTTTCTACATGAAATCAATTTATTTAGAATCTAACACGAATATCAACAATCGAATGAGAATTTTTTTAAAAAAAAGACCTTATATGTGTTGTTTCGTCAAAGAAAGTTGTGGATGAGAAATAATACTATAGTACAACCTGTTTGTACACTACACAATACATACTGAAATGGTTTGTTGATTGACAACACTGATTGCATTAGTTAATAATGTATGTCTTGAACCAGCTCCAAATTTAAGGATTATTACATTAAAAAAACATTATACAATTGTATAAATAATTGCAAAATAATCCTAAGAAGAACAAAAGCTGTCTTCTTGGGCTGGTAATGTTTATAATGACCGGAATCAACAGCAGTACTAATGACCCCTATTCCTATTATTGTTGAATAATAGTTGTCTATTATTGACTGATATGGAGATTAAGAAGATGTAATTTGTCAAATTATCTTTATTAAATGTAAGTATTTTAGAATCACGGCTCGCCCATGTGTATCGACCCAATCCAATCTTCACCCATAAATCTTAGTTTAAAAATAAGGTGGTACAGTTAAATGATAGTTGTCCAACCTTATCCTTAAAGGATGACGACAGTTATTGTCTAACTAGGATAGACAGTTATTGTCCAACTAGGAGAAAGCAATTGTAACTGCTTGACCACTCCCCTATTTTAAGGGTCAGTGGTTGACTCCTGTTGACGGTGGAAGAGTAAGAATTTATTTGTCCATCTTTTGAAAACTATAGAGTGAAAATAAAAATTATGAGAAAACTAGAAAGAGAATTTCAGATCCTATATTCATCAGTTTGTGGACAACGATCCATATACCTAGTGAAATGAAAGTAGATCTGGGGCAAATTTTATTGGTGGCAATAACAACATTTGTAGCTTTAACGAAAAGGTACGACCCATTTTTTTGTCCCGTTAATTTTTCTTAAAAATGGCATTAGTGCATGGTTGGATTGGTTGTAGATTCCATGTTAAAATGTCTTGATATTCATCGAGTTATGATTTTAAGATGAATTTTTTATGATTGATGATTTTTGACGATTTTTTAGAAAAGGCATATTCAGTTGAGGTCTGTTTTGACTCCCATTCGATAATTTTTTGGGCCTAATTTGTATGTAATAATATCCTACTCACTAGTTTTAAGCTTTCGAAAAATATATTATAATAGAAAATCAGATTAAAAACAAGTGAGATATGAATTTTTGAAGTTTGGCAGTTTTTTACTGCATTTTTTACGAAAAATTGCTACTGATTTTGATGTTTTCAAAATTCTAATGTCAAAATTTTAGCCCAAAATTTTTATAATCATAATCTGCTGGTTTAGAATTTTCCGAAAACATATTATAATAGAAAAACGGATAAAAATCGAGTGAGATATAATTTTTGGGGAAAATAGCAATTTTTATTGATTTTTTTAAAAAAACAAATCAGTTGTTTTATTAAATTTGGGCTATGTTGGTTGATTTTTTTGAATGAAAATAGAGCAATATTTCATCTTTAAAGCCCAAGTGTGATTTTTGTTCTCTGTCAGAAATTTGTGACATTCATTGTCACTTTTTGAATGATATATGTCATAATATTGAATTTATGTCATAAGAAGTGATTTCATTACAGAACAAAATCGAAATAGAAATATGAGGGCAGAAAAAAGAGAAGGAAGAAAATTCTTCACTGTCTTCAAGAAAATTAATAGGGCAAGAACAACGGGTGATCTTATCTTCCTGCATCGTATTCTTTTTATTTTTGTTCCTCCATTAAGATTACTCCACTTGAAGTAACAGGAGCATATTCCTGTTCAACCATATTCGAAATAAAAATCAGAAATTCAATATTATGGCATATATTATTCAAAAAGTGACAAAAAAATATCACCAATTTCTGGTAGAGAACAAAATATCACACTTAGAGCTTTAAAAATGGAATATTGTTCTATTTTCATTCAAGAAAATCACCCAACACAGGCCAGATTTAATTAAAACAGCAACTAGCATTTCAAAAAAAATTATCATTTTTCCCAAAAATCATATCTCACTCGATTTTCATCTGATTTTCTATTATAATATATTTCTGGAAAGTGTTAAATGAGTAGATTATGATTATAAGAATTTAGGACTAAATTTTTAATATTAGAATTTCAAAAACGTCAAATTAGCAGCAGTTTGTCATCAAAGCCACAGTAAAAAATTATCAACTTCAAAAATCCACATCTTACTCGTTATTAATCTGATTTTTCATTATAAAATATGTTTTCAGAAAGTTTAAAACGAGTCAAAAATATAATTATACAAAAATTCGACCCAAAATATTATCGAAAGGAAATCAAAATTGACCTAAACAAAATCTGTCTTTTCAAAAAAATCGTCAAATATCACCAATCATCAAAAATTCATCTTAAAATCATAACTCAATGAATATCAAGGCATTTTAACATGGAATCTATAACCAATCCAACCATGCTCTGATACCATTTTTAAGGAAAATTAATTTGACAAAAATAACAGGTTGTACCTTTTCGTTAAAGCAACAATCGTCGTTGTTGTCACTAACAAAATTTGCCCGAGATCTACTTCTGTTTCACTAGGAATATGGATCATTGTCCACAAACTAAATGCCTTGTGTGATGTGATGAATATAATATCCAAAATTTTCTTTCTAGTTTTCTCATAATTTTCGTTTTCAGTGATACAGTAGTTTCCAAAAGATGGACCTACTCTTCCATCCTCAAAACTAAAAATTGTTCCGTTTTCAGGCTAAATAGACAAATTTAATACAGTAGCACCATATGAGTGGGATTCAACAGTGAGCATTATGTATGTATTATAAGTATCTGATAAGGTAACACCAAATTGAAGATCCAGAGTCAGAAGATGCATAAAACAAGCTCTTCATCTAGCAGACCCATCCTATCTAATGGCTAATATCTCAAGTCTCAAAATAGCAATAAACCCGAAAAAGGCGGGGATAAGGGAATAAGAAAAACAAAAATGGCTCCCAAAGACGAGACATGATATACAAGGAAAACTACACATCTATAATACTATGAACCTATAAGGACAGGCTTATAAAGTAAATGCATACAAGGACCGTCGGAAGTTACTTGATACAAGCAGCAACTGAAACAGCAACTTTGCTAACCAGAACTTGAGTGGCAGACCCTGACTAGTTGGTCTTGCAGAATTTGATGGTGTCCTTCCGGCAACAGCAGGGGCAACTCCGGAGCTAGTAGGGGCATTCTGCTGTTCTGTTGGCAGTGAGTTTGATGAGCTACCATCTGTTGGAGCCAATGGCAGTCTATTGTTATCAGTAAGGTCTTCACCTGACAATCAGAAACTCTTATCAGACACTCTTATTATAAATCAAAGTAGGCCAGGGTAAATCATTTGTTGCCAAGGAGCATCTGTCATGCTTAAAGGAAAGTACATGAGAAAAGGGTTGTAAAAGAGGATTTCACAAGTAAATAAGCTTCCCCTTGCCTCTGCTACCCAAATATCTTCCCCTCGCACTTTTCAGACAAATAATGGAGCAAGATAAAGTAATAAACAACGGAAATAAGCGAAGGGAAAAAAGCAAGTTTTGTTAGGAAATTAGTTGCAAGCCGTTGTCATCCAAATCTAGAGGACAGATAAAGAGTTGTTAATAGTAGTTCCTTATAGTTAAGAAAGTTTCTTCAAACTAGGGGATGACAATCAGTAAGATATTGCAAACACTTCCTTTAATTACGATGTGTTAACACAATAAGAGAACCACTAATAGACTACAAAGATATGGAAGGATAGAGACAAGTGATTTAAGATGAGCCCAAGAACCAACTGAAGGAGAACGTGACAAAGTAGAGGCCAACATGACAAGAGAGAATGTTCATCTAATAAAGTCAATAGCATCCGGAAGACCATAGTTCATGTATAACATAATCAGATAATCTGTTGGACTGGGAATGTTTTGATGATTGACAAATGATTTGGGTTGAACAAGTTGGACCAGACCAAATAAATAACATGGAAGAGGTGCTAAACTAAATATACCAGGTATAGCAGCTTCATGTTCCATTCAAGAAACTTAGAATGATTTGATGATTGACAAATGGTTTGGGACGAAGGAGTTCGGCTGGACCAAATAAATAACACTGAATAGGTGCTAAACTGAATGAACCAGGGACAACAGTTTCAGGTCCCATTCAAGAGTTTGACTGTTAGTAAAACTCTTTAATGGAGTCTCGGATAGGAATAAAGGATAAGAAGAATGAGTCTTTGGGAAGATCTTGAATAATCTTTGCACAGATTAGAAACTCCTAACTGTTTGCACAAGTCTAGCTGCGTAAACCGTAAAGCTAGCCAGTTGCTCCAACGCAAACACTTTTTTCTTAAGTAACACTAAGCCTAAAAGTGTCTCTATTTAACTAGCTTGCTTTCACTTGTTGTTATAAATATGTAGGTTCTTTATTGAAGAGACCCACACCCCTGTACTGAGAGAAATATTAGAAATCAAAGCACAAAATGAAGATCATTCTTAAATTTCTGTCCAACCATTCAAGGTGCATGGTTGATACAAAGGAACGCGTTTCATGTATGTGTGTTCAATAAGTTTATTGTAGTAGGATTGTTATTGAGTTGTTCCCATTTTCAGCTTTCTTAGAAACATTGTTTAGGTGTTCTTTCCGAGAAAAAATTAGCTTCAAGTTAGGCTAACTTGGAGGAGTCGCAACTTTCTTCTTGATTGTTGTAAGAGGGATTAAAGTTAGTTCCTATGTTGCAATTGTTATGCAATATGAATTTAGCTATAATCCAATGATTGGAAGGGCAAGGGATTGGAAGTAGTCTCTTAGGTTGCAAGTGTTTGTAATCTGAATTCTATTGAGGCTAACAGTTGTAGTGAAGTTTGGGTTAACTCCAATAGGGGTGTAGGTCATGGCTTTTTCACCCTTGTGATCTGGGTGTTTCCATGAAAAAATGTGTTGTCACTTTTCAGCTTTCTTCATTCCATAAAACTACAAATAAGAAACATATAAAACAACTTGGTCTGTCACTTAGGTATAACCCAATCCAACCCCCACCCCCACCCCCTTGTGTTTTTAGGCCATGCAAATATATCATAATCTTTTGTTGGAACTGTGAAATAAGATCGTGTATCACTTTTTTTTTTTAAATAGAAGCTTTCATGTATCACATTAACCCTTATTGGGTATAACAATGCAATTCAACTTCTCAATTCACACGAATAGGTTGTAAGTAGTAAAGTATGAAAATAAGCTTCTTTTAAGTTAAGAATAAAAACAACATAGAGAGAATAGCTAATTCCAGATAAGACCAAGACATAAGTAATCAGAAATTGGTACTCACAGTCAGAGCGCGACCAGCCCAGTTTCAGGTTCTCTCTGTCAAACACCATGCGATATCCCGTCATGAAGTTCTCTGTACAGGAAAATGATTATTAGGACTTCCAAAAATTGAGAGAGGAAATTGCAACACACTTTTGCATTCAGAAACTTTTTGCAGTTTTACCCCCTAATTTAGCAGGTGAAGGTTATTTACAGTGGGTAGAGATATGAAGCCATAAGGAGAAGAGGATCAGGCTTACGTCCAATCGTTCCAATTTCTATGCCGGAAGGCTCCACAGCTAAACAAAATCCAGCAGCACCCTACATCATGATATCGAATATATTCACACATGTCCAACATAAAAATACCCGGCAGGCATTTAATACAGTACTGGTGAATGGCATGATAAAATAGCCAAGAGAAGGAAACATAGGATGCCTCGCGGATTTTGTAATCAAAAGAACCAGAATGTTCATCTCTGAGATGCAAAACAGGTGGTGTATATTCAAGCACTTACTTGACTGCCATAAATCACAAATACAGGATCCTGGACTATAAAGCTGCTGTTCATCATGAACTTCAGAGAAAATGAAGGAATCTTCGGTAAACCTTCAGAACTGTCTAGGTTCAAATACTCATTCAGTACATATGATGAGGCAGAGAAAAAAAGTAGATATCTCTTTATCTTATATGCCATTACCTTGATTTGTAGCAATATTGCCAAGGATATCCTTCAAAGCTAGCTTTGGTAGCATTCACTTTTCTGTCAAACTGTAACAGGGAAAGGACACTAAAATACTGCACTTTAAAGTACAATAAACAGAAAGTAGGTGTAAGCTTACCTCTTTAACAACTCTATTGTAAATTTGATCTGGGAGAAATGTAAATGATGTCCCACTATCCACAATGGCTTTGAAGTTTGTCTGCTCAATACAGGAGCTCCCAAAACAACATGATTCCACGCCAACAACATAAGTAACACTGAACCATGAATCACGCATAATATGAGTCAACAGAGAGTTTAACAACCCATACATGCAAGACAAAAGCAGAAGTAAACAGACAAATACAGCATTCAAACTAATGAATTCTCTAAAATTCACAAATGTTTTTCTTTATAAGAAGAGCTAAAAGTCTCTAAAATTCATAAGTTGACATACAATTGTCCTTCTGAAGGCAGAAAAGAAGTTATCTGCTGGCCTGCAGGCCCTTGGTCTCCAAAGAAAATCCTTCCTGAATCATCTTCCTTAAAACAAAGAGAGAAGGAGTTGCGGACCAATCCAGCTTTGGCAAGACGACTGGGAACTGAGATCTCTCCAGGTCCCAAGCCCATCAGGCCATCAGGTGCAACTCCATTAAGATAACCACCAGTTTGCTTACTACCACATCTGACATGAAAAAGAATTAAGACCTGTTTAATATAGTCTTCGCAAACAGAACCATGTGAAAATGGCCCAATGCATGAATTCTTATTTGAACTTGAGATACAAGCAGCAATTCAATGACACACACCCAAAAGTGACTAGAGCCCTGGCAGTGCCGTTGGCTGCCATGTGGCTGCCTGATGCAAGGTGCAAGATATCTTCCACGAGCACTCCCGATGTGGATGTATCTTCTGATACATAATTCACAGTGTACGGACAGGGCTCCTTAGGGTTTTTGCAATTTGAACTCAGTTCACATAACTGATGGCTGCACGACAGGAACTTACTTGTGCTTGAGCCAGATGGATTGTACTCATTTAGATCTTTATCCTGCATAATAGATGCCCCAAATACCAGGGAGCACCTGCCAATCAATCATCTGATATAAGTGCTAAACCTGTAGGCAGTATTAGCAAAGACTCCGCAACTACATCGAGTACTAATATTTATATAAAAGAAATGAGAACGGTAATTTTTATTAGGAGAGCTAGTAACTCCAAGAAAAATAGTCTCACTCACCATGATGTGACAAGACAGCTCACAAATGATATTGAATAAAATGTAGAACTTTCTGAAGTTTCCAATGGAAGTTAGGAACTACATGTTGTTTTCTGTTGAATAGAACCCAATTACAATGTAGAAAGATGAGATGACGTAAAAATCCATGAAGACATAAATAGTCACAGGTTCGTTTACTTGACGCTTATTCTGTTGGAACCTTTTTCCTTTTTATTTTTCAGTTTTTAGTTAACTTGTTTCTTATGCCTTAATGAATTATAGGGGTGTCAAATTAGACCAACATCAACGTCACCTGGCCAATTGAGAATAAACTATTGATAGGTCAATCTAGACAGGTGGGGTCCTGACCAATTGTTTCACTCAAACTGATCCAAACTATCTTTGACCAAAACAACCATAGGATGGGTTGGGTCATTGCCCGTTGGTTCACTCACCCCAATTCAACCCCCTCCAAGTTGCCCAAACCTCCCAGTTAACAATCTTAGTATAATCAGCTTCCGATGGTCTCTGTCTACTGTAGGCATAAATTATAACTAGCATAAGGATCATATCCGATGGAATTGGTGATACTGAATGTATCTGAAATGGCCTTGGACCCTTCTGTTATTCTATACTCAAAAAGTAAAACTTCAGTTTGGTTAACGAACTTATTTTTAGATGCCTCAAAGTGGTATCACACTACTTGTTTAGTGGCATAAAATGGTCATTGGAATCATGATCAGTTATCAACTAAAACTAAAAGAAAGATACTAAAAGACAAATGGTAGGAACAGAAACCAAATAAAGAATAGGACAGGACTTCAACAAGTTCACAAAGCAATGATTATATACAGGGGTACTTAACCAGTAAAGGCCCAAAATTTTCAGTTACCCCAACTCCACTATAAAGTTAGAAATTCTGAATAAACATGAAACATTCTGAATGCAGTACATGACCTTGTCTGCCTGATAAGTGAAGTGTTACAAGTTCTTGCGACTCTCCTAAACATTAACATAATTGACACTAAAGATTCTTTTTTTCCTTTTCATGTAATTGACACTAAGATAAACAAAACTCTAACTACTCATTAGAAGTATGTAACTAATATAATTCCTAAAACAATCAGAAGTCAACAAAGCACCTCATGGACATGATCTCTCACAACTGAAGGTTAAGAATTGGCCTTTTATATGTTATAAGGGAAATATTTTAACCTTCCAAATTTACCTGTGTTAAAATTTAAATGAGAGAATAGAAAGGTATGGTGGAGCAAGTCGGATCAGAACTCACTACTTCGTACTGACTACCATATCTATCCTCCTATAGCATTATTTAGTGTCAATTGTAAAAGTAAACATTTTTTCCTATAGAGGTAAACATAAAGATTGTGTGCTATATTTATTTGATGAACAATTTCACAGCGTGATTTGGATGTCAAACTGCCCAACTGAAACGAGCAAAGGCAGATATCATCTATGAGCCTAACCTATTTGCAATCGCAACAGCAAGAAGCTAGCAACAAATATTTAGAATAGTGATATAACATTCTTTGCATACCAGGCTGCTGTAATAACTGGCTGAAAGAGGAGCGCATTGTACACATTCACATGGAACCCAAAGCACGTCACTTCCAGCATCCAGTGCGACGAGAAAAGAAACATTTGGTGTTCCTATATCAACCCACATGTAATGTAACCTGAAAAGTGCATGATATTGGATTAGGATCATCCTATAACCCGGAATGCCAACTCTTACAATCAAAAACACGAAAAAGAATAAAAAAATTAAGCCCCAATTTATAACTCACATCAAATCTTACATATCATAAAAATGTAATCCACATACAACATTAACCTTCATTTGATAAACCCTTAATCATGTTTTTAAAATTTAATTCAAGCTGAAAATTGCTAATTTCAGAAAGGTTTTCAGTAACATCCTACATTTCATTCCCAAGGAGAACAATAATACATTAATCAAATCCCAGAATCCTTCTGTTCACTGGTACATGCATCAGTCATCCATATAACTCCACCCTTATTACTCCACTATGTCCCATTTTTAGCGTATGCTAATATAGTGATTTCAATAGATAGATTATAAGGCAAACTTTATCAGGAGTAGCTTGTACTTATGATAATTACAAGATAATTTATAACACGCCATTATCTTAGTACTTAGCCACCACCTACATTTGATGTTCTTTAAAAAGCCATCGACTTTTCATAAATGCTTTCAGAACTCAAATATTTGTTTCTATTCAACAACAAAGTATAGATTGCTTAGGTAGACACAAGCCAAAATCAATCAAATCCTAATTGAACTTACATCCACTTGAATTTTAAAAATATGCCAAAGCTTCCAAACAAGAAAAATGTCACATCCTCATCCCAAAAATAGATATTATGACAAAAACACCAAATTTAGACCATATAAATTAGAAGATAACTTGTCCTCATTCTCTTTAATGACCCACTCACTTTTCGTTAATGCTTCCAAAACCAAAATTTTAAAATCTCCAATTAGCAAATTATTATAAATTTCCAATCATCCTGCTTGAGACAACAGTTCTCAAGAAACAGACCCCACTGGGTATGTTGTTATTGTTGTTGTTAAACATGCTATAGATAAACAAGAAAGCCTTAACTATCCACACCTGATTAAAATTGAATCTTAACAACAATCACAACTTCTTCTAAAGTTGAATTCATCAAACTTTTGCTCAAAAAAATATTTGAGTTGAATCTTAACAACAATCACAACTTCTTCTCAGAAAGTTGAATTCATCAAACTTTTGCTCAAAAAAATATTTGAGTTGAATCTTAACAACAATCACAACTTCTTCTCAGAAAGTTGAATTCATCAAACTTTCCTCAAAAAAAACATTTGATTTGGAAGAATAAACAAATGACAAAAGGATAAACGAACCATCCAAAGTCATTTCCCAATGGCATCGTTTTGCTACCCTGTGAAGGAAAAAGTAGCTGAAATTGAGGACCTAGCTTCATTTTCTGCCGTTGCAAATCACTGTTCATCAACTTCCCATAATACTCGACGCTCCTATGTTGAGGCCAAGCAACACCCACCTCCCCATTCCTTGAAACCATAAGTTTTCTCACCTCAGAGGCGAATCTATGGACTAATCTTGACGAATATACATCGGTAACCCCACATTCAGCAACCAGTATAGATAAACCCAACACCATCGCTGCAAAACCCACTTTCCAAATCTCCATTTGAACCTGAATAACTCCACTAAAAACACACCCAATTACTCAAGATCTAGTTTAGACAAGTGTTCCTCATCAGAAGATAAATAAATGTGTATAAAAGATAGATAAGTCTCTCCTTCTCTGTGTGTGCTATATTCACAGAGTGAAGGGGTAATTGTAAGATGAGAGGAAATTAATGGGAACGGGGTAAGTGGGTGATTGTGTGTGTATACATACAGTGTATATGTATAGGTGTATGTGTGAAAGAAGATGATTTTTGGGAGAAGTGAAGAGAGTAAAGTAGAGAGGGTGAGGAGTAAGAAAGAAGACGAAGATGGAGATCACGCGTGTCACTTAGCATTGTGGTGGGAATCTATATAATGCACCTCTTTTATGCAAATCTTATTAATATCTTATTGATATATAGATGTGTTCTTGAAAGATTATCCATTCAAATATAAATATAAACAAAATGATGAAAAATAAGGAATAATACAAATTTTATCTAATGTAATAATTAAAATATAATAAATAATAGACGTTGATAGATATCATAATCAAAAAATTAAAATAATATAGCGAGTACAACCACAAAATAGCAATAAGCTTAAGCTCTGAAAGTAAGATAATCTTTAGTATTGACTAATTTTTTATCTTAATATTCATTTTTCAATGGTCTTATTTATGGTCATGTTTTTTGATTATATGAAGTTGTGTTATATCATTTCTTAACATATCTTTTCAATAATATTTCATTGGCTTACTCTATCTTTCCTCGTATTTGTTATAATCAACACCTTCACCTTTTAATTAAGATGTTTGCACATCTCCTCTTTACATATTCAAAACATCTTAATCTCACTTTCTTCATTTTGTCTATCATGAATGTTGCTCTTACCTTAAACTAAATATCATCATTTCTAACCAATATCACTCCCCGTTTTAAATTATCTCAAGGGATTTTTAAAATAAATAATTTTTTTATTTTATCAAATAGATATAATAAAAATAAAATAATTTAAAAACTTTTTAAATACCTTTCTTCATCTCATTTTATGTGAAATTTTATAATTAAATTAATACAACATACCCAGTGAAATCCCACAAGTGAGATCTGGAGAGGGTAAAATGTTTGTAGACCTTACCACTACTTCATAGAGAAAGAGAGGTTATTTCTGAAAGACCCTCGTCTCAAAAATATCAAGCCCCAAAAGCAGAAGATACTAGACCAAATTTAGACCATATAAATTAGAAGATAACTTGTCCTCATTCTCTTTAATGACCCACTCACTTTTCGTTAATGCTTCCAAACCCAAAATTTTAAAATCTGATACTAGATATGAAAGTACATGATAATATATATAATACAGTAAAAGTATCAAATATAAAATGAATAATAACAACACAGGATATAAAGACACGACTATTCCTACTAATCTACTATATCACAAGGTTAAACATGATTCTACCTCTACTAGCCTATTAACCTTCTACTGTAATACACTAGCTCTGTTCCTTTGTATCTAAGGTCATGTCCTCGTTGAGATGAAGTTCCGTCATATCTTGATCGGTCTACTTCTAACCCTTGGCACAGCCCCTAAATCTAACCTCTCGAATCTCCTAACAGGATTGTCCGTACTTCTTCTCTACAAATACCCAACCTACCGCAGTCTCGTTTTCCTCATCTTATCAGTCACAGAGATCACCCATAACTTCTCTCGAATGGTCCTATTCTTAATCTTATCACCTTAGTATGTCCACACATTCATCTCAATATCTTTATCTGCGGGACCTACACTTTTCGGATATGAGAGTTTTTGACTGGTCAGCACTCCAACCCATATAGCAATGACATCTAACCACTATTCTATAAAACTTACAATTAAATTTAAATGGTATCATTTTATCACACAATAATCTAGAGACAAGCCTCCACTTCATCCATGTTGTCTGATACAATGTGTGACATCAACATCAATATTACCATTGTCTTGGATGATGGACCAAAGATATTTAAAGCTTTCTCTCTTAGTAAATTAATATAACTTTAAAATTTTTCATTAATCTTAATGAAATGATCTAGGGCAATACAAATGCCTAAATTATTTTAGACAATAAATTTTAACTTTTTTCTTAAATATGATATTAGGTCGAACGAGGAAATGAATGAAATAGTAATATTTTCCAAAAGAGAATGAATTTTCTCTATAAAAAAAAAATAGGGCAAATATTTGGAACGGAGAGGAGCAATTATAACTCTGCAGGGTCATTTGATTGAGAGTGAGTTATTTTGGGATTAAGAGCCCGTTTAGATTAGCTGAAAAAATGGCTTTTAAAAAGTTCTTCAAAAGCACTTTTTAAAGTGCTGAAACTTATTTTAAAAATAAGCAATTACGTATTTGGATAAAACTGCTTAAACTGGAAAAAAAATTGTTAACGTGTTTGGTACCAAAGTGTTATTAAGTATTTTTTTGATCAAAATATCTTAAATACCCTTAAATTGTTACACAGTATAAAATATTAATTATTACTCTAAATTTTTGTTCCTAAATCAGATTAAATTAGAATTAATTTATTTTAATTTATCTTCAATATAAATTGATTATATAAGTTAATTTATATGTCTAAGTTATTTTTACTATTTAAAATATATAATTTTAACAAAATACTGAAATATTTGAGTTTTTTTTAATTATATTTGTAATAACAAGAAAAAAATTTAGAAAAAAAAAAAGAAAGAGCAAGAAAAAGAAGAAAAAATGGAAGAAGGAAAAAAATGGAATAAAGAAAGAGCAAAGAAAAAAAAATTAAGAGCAAAATTTTTAAAAAAATGAAAGAAAAAAATAGAAAAAAAAAAGTAGGAGTAAAATAATATAGAAATTATAAGCAAACATTAAGGGATAAAAAGGTAAATATGTTTTAAGCTAAGAAGAACAAAGCAAGGGGGGACCTACTTCTAACTTTTCAATTATTTTAAGTTATTTTTAACTTATTTTAAGATATTTTAGATTTTGCCAAATACTTTCAAAAGCTAAAAAGAGTTTAAAAACAGGTTTGACCAATTTTTAATCTCATCCAAACACCCTCTAATTATCTTAAGATAACTTATTTCACTTGAGATAACTTATTCCATCACTCAAATAAAAATAGTAAAATAAATAATCTTATGACATCTAATACTTCGAATCAAAATTAAAAAATACTATTATTTTATTTTAAAATTATTAGATGTTATATCTGATGCTAGACTACTTCTAATTACTAGTGGTAAAAGCCCGTGCTAGCACGAGCCCAATATAAATTATTTTGGAAAAAGTACACAAAATAGACCTAGTTTGAAATTATTTACCCTTAATAGATCTAATCTAAACTATTTATCCTTAATAGACCCATTATCCAAATTATTTACCTTTCTACCCATTTATCCTTTTTTATTTCACGTTCTGACATCATGCTGACATCAGCATAAATACTATGAAATATACTTTGACAGTATATATATACCATAGCGGTATCATATAGAATGAGTTCAGTCATTTATGATACTCTGGCGGTATATTGATACCCAATTGGTATATTTTTTTAAGAAACAAATAAAAAAATTATTAAACTCTAAATTAGTAGAAAATATATTCGTTATATATTGTGTCGATATATTTATATCATATTGGTATCATATGGGATTAAGCTTAATCATTTGTGATACCCTGTTGGTATATGTATACCGTATTGGTATATCATACAAACAGGTACTGACGTCAGCATAATGTCAACGTGTGAATTTTAATATTAGGGGGGTAAAATTTTAATAATATGGGATACAAAATGTAAAAGGGTATATGAATGTAAATAGTTTGCTTTAAAGGAGTGCAAGCTTAGTTTTCCTAATTATTTTCTAGTTTCGATTTATCTGGCATCAATAGATTTTTCCTATATATTTTAAAAGATATTGTATAATTATAATTGAAACAACTAAAGAAATATTATGAAGTCATTGAAACAAACATGTCAATATGCAGCTGTCTTAAAAAGATTAAATTAAAAAGCCCACAAATTATTTTTTGTTGGCTCATCGAGAGCTGCTCAAGTAAGCAGCCAATATAAATTATTTTTTAGTCTCAATTGTGACATTGATAGATTTTTTATCTATATTGTAAAATTATAATTGAAGCAGCCAAAGAAATATTATGAAGTAATTGAAGCAGACACGTCAACACATAGCTGCCTTGAAAAGATTAAATTAAAAAAAACCCACAAAATATTTTTTACAAGCCTCATGTAATAAAAGAGAAAAAGCAGACAACTGAAGCAGATAGAACAACTGAAAGCTGCTCAACCAAGTAACTACGATCGACTCGCGAAATATTTTTTATTGGCCCAATATAATAAAGGAGAAAAATTAGGCAGCTATAGCAAGTAGGACAATCGGAAGCTGCTGATTTAGTTGCTTATATATATTACTAGTCGCCGAAAGCCCATGCCAGCATGGTCTCGAAATGATTTTTTAGTCTAGATTTCTGGGACATTAATAGATTTTTCCTATATATTTTAGAAGACATTGTAAAATTATAATTGAAGTAGCTAAAGAAATATGATGAAGCCGTTGAAGCAGACACGTCAATACACAGTTGTCTTGAAAAGATTAAATTAAAAAGCCCACAATTTATTTTTTGTTGGCTCACCAGAAGCTGCTCGAGCAAGCAACCAATATAAATTATTTTTTAATCTCGATTTATGTGACATCGAAAGATATTTATCTATATTTAAAAAATTATTATAAAATTTATATCTGAAGCAGCTAAAATTTTTTTATGAAGTAATCAAAGCATACATGTCAATGGACAACTGCCTTGATAATATTAAATTAAAAAGCCCACTAAATACTTTTTATTGGCCTCACATAATAAAGCGAAGAAGCAAGTAGGTCAACCGAAAACGGCTCAAGCAAGCAACTACGTTTTAGCATATAATTCTTGAATATGATCTCGAGTTCTTGATTTTATGCTTTAAACTATACTTTACATCTTAAATTGATCTACGATCGAATGCTGTTGAATTAATTTTTTATATGTTAGTAGTAATTAGGGGTCGTTTGGTATGAGGTATAAATTATAACAATTTTGAGATAAAATATAAGATAATTTTATTCCATATTTGGTTGGAAGTATAAGGTAATTCTTGAATTATTTATCTCATCATTTTTATCTTAGTAAATGAAGTAAATGATGAGATAACTTATCCCAGCTAACTTATCTTAGAATAATAAGTTGTGAATCAAACGACCCCTTACTAGTAAAGTAAAGTAATAATAATATAACTAGTACTAGTACGCGTGGCCAACTTTTTGGGAAATTTATAGGCAACTTTTCATTGACCTTTTTTTTTCTCTCTCTCTTTTTTGGTTAAAAATAAATTGAGTTATTTGGCAAGAAGAAAAAATATTTTTGTGAGACAGCAGGAACAATAATAATACCACTATTAGAAAAGTTTTTGCTTCATCAAGAATATAAAATTGGAGTTTTTTTTTTTTTTTTTACAAAAAGTATTTTTCTAAGAAGAACATGTTTTTACCAAATTATCCTCAATAATTTTCCAATTTTTCACAAATATAAATAGAACCTTTACTTTGAATTTAAAAATCATACCATTTGAAAAGTAAGTTGAAGACGAAATTCAATTTTTTTTATATCTCAGTATAAATTATAGTAAATGTATAATGATTATATTAAGTGTAAATGAACTTTGTAATTGTTATATAACATTGCTTTTCTTTCTGTTTTTCTTTTTTTTTTTTATTAAGTATACATTATTACACATTTCATATACAAGTTTAGACAAAGTTAAATGCTATATTGTTATACATGCATTGTACATGTTTAGTTGAATTATTACTAATTTTTTGTGAACAATTTATGTAACTCTTTCTGTTGTTGTTGATTTCTCTGGAAAATCACAATCTTCCATCAATTTTTTTCAAATTTATTTTTGATCTTTGCTATTGAAACTTGAGGAAGAAGAAAAAATTAGAATTTTCAAGTTGCATTAAGTTTGAATTTGCATATATTTTATTTGGTAGTTGAAATAAAAATGTAAATGAATTGGAGGAGAAGAATGAAAAATCACTCAGTTTTAGCACTCACAAATCTAAAAAAGGAAGTGATTTCTAATCTTAAGAAATAGACGTATTATTTTAGGGCTATAGAATTGCAAAATTATAAATAAATCATGAACAAACGGAAGTTTAATTGCACTTCATGAAGCATCCTTCCAATGCCTCCTTTTTGCCATGCATAAACTAACTAAATCAACAATAAATATAAGTACGAAAATGAAAAATTCTATAGATATAGATACACCTAATATGTCGAAAACCATTGCTAATGAATTAGAAAAAGATTGTTTCAACACAAAAACAACAAACTAGAGCAAATATATAATAACAGATTCAAAATTATAATCAAACATCATCCATTAATTTTATACCCAACTCATAAATAGAAAATTTCTCCGCCCCTTTATTAATCAAGACTAACACTCCAAAAATAAAAAAAATTACCAAAAATAGGAACAAGAATATGCAATTAGTACTTGTATGCAATTTTCTATGTTTAAAAAAATGTTAGAGAAGTTTATAGATAATGACAAAAATGGTATACATCTTATATTTTTACACAAGAGATTCGAATATTTTGAAATGGCTATTCCCCGTCCCAATTTAATTGTCAGGGTAAACATTGATACATCCTTTAAGAAAAATTAATAATGTATGTAATTTGACTAAATTAATCCTAATAAATATTATACTTTTTGATAATTGTACCATAACAAATAGAGTTTTCACATGTAACACCCTGTGAAATTACGAAAACGCCCTTAAACTTTATCGTGCGCACAACGTGTCTTCCTAAGCTCTGATAAAAAATTCAAGATCAGATTTGCGATCAGTGCGAAAAATTAAAT
>DF357326.1:5561-31495 GCA_000787875.1 Solanum virginianum | reverse complement strand
TCAGTGCGAAAAATTAAATCGGAAAATGGTCTCGAGTCGACTTTATCGTGAAAAAACGTGAATTAATTTTTTCAAAAAATGCTTAAAACAGTGGGGTTTTCGCGCCCCTTCCACGACGCGGAAAGGACGCGGAACCACACTTGTCTATTTTTTCAAAAAATTCGACGAAAACTGAAATTCGCAAAAAAGTGTATAAATACCCTAGTGCGCGTCGTGCACTAGTGCATGGGGAGCTGTTTTTTTTTTCAATCAGGAAGGGCAATTCCATCCTTCCCAATGTATTTTTATATCCCCAACACGATTTTTAGATGTAATTACATACAAAAGGGTTCTAAAACCTAAAACCATCCTAAGTCTATTATTTTTACGCCAAGTCAAAGAGAAGAAGGGGAGAGACAAGTGAGGGTTTCCGGAGAAGATTCGATTCCTTGAAGAAATCTTCATTCCCAGGTATGTAAAAGCTACCCAAAAGCATGAGATTGCTCTTCCATATGCTCAAGATAGAGTTAGGATGTATAATTGATCCTTAACAAGTTTTAAATGGTGATTCTTGAAAGTTTCTTGATTTTTAGCATATAATTCTTGAATATGATCTCGAGTTCTTGATTTTATGCTTTAAACTATACTTTACATCTTAAATTGATGATCATCACGTACAATGTTTACTGTATATCTTCATTACTATGTGATTATGATTTAACCCTTGTAAATTCTCTCTTTAAACACTTGAATAATGAACTTAGGGGGATGTCTAGAGCCTTGATTGTCTGAATGTAAGGTTTGCTTGAGTTTGAGTCCTGAGGTGATGAGTGTTGATAACTATGATAGTTGAAATTATACTGATAGAGTCAGATGAATACATTCCCTTGAATTCAAAAAGATAGTCTTGCTTGTAGCGGTTGAGGGATGGGAATTCTTGATGAATTGATAGACTTATGAGCATGTCGAGTCCTGGGAGGAGTATTAAGCACCGAAAATGAGTAAGAGTGAGTCCCACTCTCACTCATTACCTACGTGGCCAGCGTAACAGAGGATTGGACCGTGAGAACGGATGTTTCCTTAATCCCAAAAGAGGACTTACTATTATTATAAACCCCTGATGTACGCCCTTTTACCCCGGCAAGGTACTGGGAGAATGCCGCAACGACATCGCTTCATTATACCATCACTGACTCATAGGTGATGGGTGTAGGTCTAAGAAACTCCCAAATAGGTTTCATGAGGATAGAACTCTTATGTGATGTGATGTTTGATGTTTGATGTTTGATGTTTGATGGATACTGAGGTGATAGAGTCTTGTCCCTTACTCTGAGGTGAGGCTGAGTGATGGATGAGAGATTTTTATAACGTTTCCTTTCCTTTAGCCTGTTTTACATACAATACATTTCACGTACTAACGCCCCTTTGGCGCTGCATCATTTTATGATGCAGATACTGTAGACAGAGGACTTCAGCAGCCCAATAGTTAAGGTTCAGAGCTTTGAATCCAGTCCGTGGTAAGTCCTCCCCAGCATTTGGAGGATGGTTATTTATTTATCTTTATGTCAGCATCTCTTTTGATTATGGTACCTATGACCTGTCATAGTGCCTTCTTAGATGTTAGTTATAGAGGCTTCGTAGACATAGACGGTTGATGGATGGTGTCAGAATAGTTTGATTCTCGTTTACTTTTTTTGAGATATTTATTCATATTATCTTTCGTTAGTTGACTACTATATTAAATCTTCCGCTGATGAATTGATTGAACGATGGCAATGAGACTAAGGGGTCCGCTTGGGGGCTAGCAATAGTCTCCGAGTGCCAGCCACGCCTAGGGTACCCTCCCGGGGTGTGACATCACATTTAAGAGTAGTAATTACTAAGGGTAGAATTGAAAAAAAAAAAGTGGTTACTTGTTTTTTGAATCTTTAAGTTGACAACTAATTTGAGACAAGTGGCGGAGCTAGAATTTTCGTTAAGGGAGTTCAGAATTTTAAGAAGTAGACATATGAACTAAGCAAAGAGGTTCAATATTTATTATATCTATATAAAAAATTATTTTTACCATATATAAATAACATAATTTTTCACTGAAGAGAGTTCGGATGAACCGCCTAATCTGAATGTGGCTCTGTCACTATTTGAAATAATTATTTTTAGTAATCCTACCAACTAAATTGGGATAAAGAGAGTATTTATCTGATTTTAGGACTAACTCCTCCTTTTTATAACATTCAACAAACTAAATCCAATAATAAAGTGCACAATAAATTAAAATGTGGTTCGCAAAACTTCGATCAATATAATTACTCTCTCGTCAATTTTACTTGGCCCCTGTTGATTTGGCAAAGAGATTAAGAAATAGTAAATGATGGAGTAATTTTTACCGAAGTATCCTTTGAATATAATAAATATTATGTCTTGAAAAATATAATGGAGAAATGATTATAATTAATGATAAGGGTAAATTAGGAACTAAGCGTAAAATTATCTCTTAATTTTATAAAGTAAATAAGTATTGTTAAATATTCCAAAATAGTATAGGGACCAAGTAAAAATGAACAGAGAGTACAAAAAATATATAGAAGTAAGAGATAATGGTGAAAAGTGAATATATACATCGAGCACCAAAAACTTACAAAAATATATACATCGAGCATCAAAAACTTTTTATAGTCTTCTTTTTTACTGATGAAGAAATATAAACAAAATAATTGACTTTTTTTTTCACATTTACAACTACTTCATTTCAAATTTATTGAAAATAATATTTTTATCTTCACAAGAATATGAGTAAAATTATGCATATATTATCTATTTTAGACTCTACTTATAAAATTACGTTAGAGTCTATGTATGTTTTTGTTATAGCTTTGAATTGTTTTGTATAAGATATTTCATCGGTTTTTTCTTAACATGTAGTATTACTTTTCGCGTCACTTTATTTTTTAATACAATTAAATTTTAAATATTTAATTTTTTTTAAAAATTATGTGTAAGCATAAAATAATGTCATTCAATTATTCCATGACATAAAATTATGTGCATTAAATTTATAATTTGTGATATTTAAACTCAAAGTTTGGTTTCAAACTTTCAATTAACTATCTAACCTCCAACATTTTACCCAAAATAACTCCAAACTACAGAACAAAAATTGCCTTTAAAAAGATAGAGAATGTAAAAAATATATCAATCATTCTGGGATGTAGAAAAAAGTCCCAAGTAAAATATATATTCTCTCTGTCTTAAAATACTTATTACATTTTTCATTTACGCAACTCTTGAGAAAATTTTAACTATGAGAGTTATTTAAGTATTTTACTTTTATTTATGTCTTAAAATATAATTTCTGTTTTTTGAATATTTACTTTCTAGGGGTAAAATGAGAAAAAATAATTAATTTCATTTTAATCTTTTAAAATGACAAGTATTTTCATGAGATACATATTTTAAATAAAAACGACAAATATTTTTAGACGAAGGAAATAGATTTAAAAAAATTTTGCCATCTCACGTTGTTTTTATTTCCTTTATATATGTTTCTTTTCCGATTTTTAAATGAATATTTTAGTGATGATTATTCTTAGTAGTAATTACTAAAGAAATAACAAAATTTGGGAGCTTAGTAAGTAGTACTTAGGGCATGTTTGGATGGGCTTATTGCTTTTAATTTATAAGTTAAAAGTTATAAGTTCTAATCTAACTTATAACATTTGACTTATTTTGGTCATTTTGACTTAAAAACAGTACTTACAAGTGTTTTTTTAATTTATCCAAATACCCCAAAAATATTTAAAAGTTACTTTGACATAAAAACACTTAAAATAAATCAATCCAAACAGGCTGTTAATTTTTGGATTGAATTATAAGTAGCTCAATAATCTAATTAAAATACTTTATTGTTCAAAACCTTATTTTATGGGGCAAGTTACAAATTTAGCTAGTCGTAATAGCTTAGTCACATGTAATGAAGGATGGTCAGTCGAATACACTTATAAAAAAAAAGTCATATTATATATATCAAATATTATATAAAATATAAAGGTCAAAATATATTTTTTTTGCATGAATATTTATTAAATCTTTAACAATCTTAACGAAATTTTTGACTTTGTCACTGGCTAGTTGATCAAATATAGTCATATTCTCTAGCTAACAACAATATAATCAGTGTAGTTCCACAAAGTAGGATTTGAGCAGGATAGAATGCACATAAATCTTACTTCCATCTTGGAGGTAGAGAGATTATTTCTGATAACCAAATATATACTAGTATACAAATGTATATTTCATGTATATTATACATTAATATACAAAAAATACATATTTCCTAGCTATTATTTTGGTTGGTGGGCATTGTGTCAATTCCTCCAAATTTTTTTAATGGAGAGTTGAAAATTGAATTGTAATTCCCTCATTTTTTTTATTATAGCAATTTTGATTATCTTTTTCCTTTTTAAAGATGGAATCATATAATAAAATCTTACTATATATATATAAGCAAATGGTTATAATTTGAGGTAGAACTAATGAACACAATTAAAACAACAAGTTCTCCCATAATGTACATGGAGATAGCTCACCTAAATATAGCAATCAAAAGAGGATTAAATTACAATCAACAAGAAAAGAAGAGAAAGATAAGTTGTTTTCATTGTTCTTTGAAGAATTAACTTGATACTTTACTTTAAGCAAAATCATGTGGTGTGTTCCCCTAAGCATGATAATTAGTCTTAAAAAAGCTTAAGAGATTTGACATTATATTCTTTGATGTATACTTAATTAGCCCTTAACATTGACTAGAGATTAACGTTAACATCACCAAAGAAGAATATTAGTGGATAGGAGATTAATTGAAGGGTGAGGTTTGACATATAAAATGATTAAATAGATACAATGATTTCTTGTTTTACGACCTTTTTATCATATTCAATAGAAAATTACTCCGACCATACCACTTTTGATGGCCTAGCTCCACCTTTTAAAAACAAACTTATGCATAAAATATTTTATATTCACGTAGATAAGTGAGATTTGCCTCAGTGATTAAAAATCTCTAGCATTAATTGATAAGTTGAAATTTAAGTCAAACAAAAGGGCAAGTGGATTACTATACTGACCCTTCAGAAACATTGAGAGAAAAAACATTATCAAAAGATTTTGAAAAGTTTCACATATAAGGGGTTGTAATTAGGCACCCCTATAAGCACCACTGACTAGTGGGGCAAATTTTATCTGAGGTCATTTAATAATTATAAGGTAAATTTTACGTGAGATCATTTTCTTTAATATTTATTATCTAAAAATTAATTTTTGATTTTTTGTTACTTAAAAGTCATTTAGATTTTCTAACCTATTGGTACAAAATCACTTTTCTATTTTTATCACATTGAAGTCATTCAATTTTAATATTTATGCCATAAAAATATTTTTTTGTCCTATAAAAGTCATCCAACTTTGATAAAGTTAACAATATAAATGGTCACCTAAATTTGACCAAATTTTGATATTTTGTATCGAAGATATAACATGCCACTCTAAAATAACTAATTGGCTTAATATAACATATTATTATAATGGATTGATTTCAATACCTTCCTTAAATTTCTCTTCATAAAATTGGTCTTCCTTATGACTTACAAAATTATGTGTATCTCCTTTATCTTGTTTTTTTCTCAACAACAATTTGAAGTCACGAACCATATCAAGCACATTAATTTATGTTTTTCAATAACTTTTTTGATTTCTAAGTAACAAATCTTTTTCTAATTAAAAATAGTATTTTGTGAAATTCACTAAACAAATGGATATATTAGTAAGAGCAAAATAGTCAAATCATATTTTTAAATTAATGGTAATGAGTTAAAATTGTTATAAAAAATCAACAAAGGAAAAGTAAGTGTAACAAGTAAACTAAAAAAGGAAGATTATCATTACGAAGCAAAATATCGAGAGGGGTTTATAAAATTACCTCAAATTATGTAATTAATTTATTTTGAAGTGTCATGACATATTTTCGTTTTGAAATGTAAAAAACAATTTAGGTGAAAGTAGCTTTTTAATTAACTTGATCAAATTTGGTTAACTTTTTATGTGACAAAAAGATATATGGCTTATGGAAAAACCATCAAGATAGAGAATCATAGCTATCTATGCAAAGAATCCTCAGAAAAGGAGATCAAGGATTCTATATTCTATTTTTAAGCCTTTTAAAGCTCTAGGTTCAGATGGACAACACCCTTTTTTCTATGAAAAAGATATTGAAAAAAAAAATCAAGTGTCTAATAAAAAAAATAATATAACAAATGAATAACACCTATATATGTCTAATCCCATAATGTCAAAGTGCAGAAATCTTCAAACAATTTAGACTTATTAGACTTTGTGATACGTCTTACAAAGTTGTTACAAAAATCATAGTTAACAGAATTAAGTCTCTTTTAGTATTGATTCTTAGGGTTATTTTCATGTTAATATATTCTTTTCATCATTTAGAGTTTTTCCGTAGCGACCCCAAGTCATTTGTGACTTGCTAATATTGACAATTCAATTGCCTGATTGTTAATTCAAATTTTGTACATTTTTTTGTGTTTTGAGATTTTTTTAAATCTTGAAAAATTGACTTCAGTCAAAACTACAAGTAAACGACGTAAGGACCCAAACTTCATAAGACCTTAACGATGCATGAAAAAGTGATTTGGAAAATCTTTTACCTAGGCGCCCCACCAAGCACACTTGCACGGCCCATAGGGCACTTCATTGGCCATGAAGTGTCACGTAGAAGGGCCCTTGGCCTTGGTTTCTTATTTCCTTGAGGTTGCCTTGAAGGTGTGCCCACCACGGCTAGTGGTGCACACCACGAGCCATCACATGTCTTATGGAGGGTGCCCTTCACAAGGCCCTCCTGTTTTTCCTCCAAGTGCACCACCACAGCCAAGAGGGATGGGGGGGGGGGGGTCTCGTGGAGTGCACCTAATCCAACTTTGGGCCTCATTTAAGTGGGGTATTTTTGGTAATTTGCCCTAACTTTAAGGTTATTTGGGGCTTTTTCATGCCTCCTTTAAACCCCTAAGTCAGCCTCTATGTATTTCATGACATTCCATGCTAGCCTAACACTAAGTCTCTCAATTCTAACTCCAAAAACACTCTCAAAGTCTTTCACTTAAGATTCAAGCTAAGAATTCAATTAGGGCTTCAAGTTCAAGTTGCTTTATTCCCAAATTCTTCATCCTAGGCTTAGGTATATGGAATTTATCCATGGTTCCCTTCCAACCATGGAGCGCAAACCTCCTTCATCTAATTTCTTCTACTTTTATGCATGGTTTAAATAAGGTTTTCGTGATTTGACGTTAGATTGATGGAATTATGATATGGGTTGTATTTTCAAATGATGATTTAAACATGAAACATGCATTATTTTATTTAATCATAAGGTTTCATGAGATTTGAACTTACATGACTTGATGAACTATGAATCCATGCATGGGTAACTTCAATTATGATTCAAATGCTTTTCTACACATGAGTTATGTATGAATCTATTTAATTATCATGTTTTGAACTTGAATTTCATGTACCTATGTTTTATTCTCACTTCTCATCACATGATCATGCATGATCTAGAATTCCACATGAGAATTTGAATATGAATTGGATTGAAATGATGATTATAAGCATGATTCGAGTTTGAATATATGAATATACACATGAATTGAGCATGAACTATGAACATGAGCATGACATGAGTTTGAGTATTAATATGACATGATTTGGTGGTGATATAAGCATGATTTCTACATGAAAGTGAATGTGATATGACTTCAAGTATGAGTGTGTAAGCACAATCATGTATAAATGATGGTGTAATGATGAGGATAGGAACACCCTTTCCTTTACACTAGCATGTATGTATTGTGTGCAATGATGAGGATGGGCACAACCCACCTATTATATAGTGTATTGATGAGGATGGATGCAACCCTCCCTTTACACTATAGTGGGCATTGATGATGATAGGCACTATCTTCCCTTTGCTCACTACCGTCCAAAAACCACAAAATCCACATTCACTAGTGACCGCATTTGAGGGAAAGAGTCTGGGGGCTTATCATATGGACAAAGGCTTTGAGGAGCAGCTTGACACTGCTAAGTCCTACTTGGACAAGGCAACAAAGAAGATGAAGAAATTTGCCAACCTCAAGTGTCGTCCACAGACTACCAAGTTGGAGACTTGGTCTTGGTTAAGTTCAATCCTAGGTAGTTCAAGGCTTTATGAGGCGTGCATCAAAACTTGGTACGAAAGTAAGAAGGCCCGTTCATGATCGTTTCCAAGATGACAAAATCTCATATAAGTTAGAGCTACTGTCTCAGGATTCATTATGTCTTTCATGTCAGCTTCCTCAAGTCATCCCATGAGGACAAGGATAATGTTGGGGTTAGGGATTAGCTTTACCCGATTAAGGGGCTAGTTCTTATTTCGGTGGTTGATCTTTAAACATCTTTAGTTGTTGGACCGAGAGAAAATAAGTCAAGTGCCTATCACAATCATCATCTCTCATGACCAAGATATCAAGGCCATCATCAACTACCAAGCCAAGCAGAAACAAGGACAACCAGCCACTGCTATGTTCCTCGTTCATTAGAAGAGACAATCTCCGAAGGAGGCCACATGGGAGTGGTATGTGAACTTTTAGTAGTTTAAAGACAAGATCCAGGAGTTCTTACAGCAATAGTGCATCGTGGTCGTCATCACAACGGGTTGGGAAGAATGTCACAACCCGCCTCTTGATCATCATAAAAAGGAAGTGATGTTATAAAGTTTTGATGATTTAACAAATCATGGGATCTGATGAGGGACCTGATTCTATGTATGCTGCAAACTTGAAAGTGACATCTGACAAACAGTACATTGACAATTCTATTATTATTGGTGCGCGTCTGCCTGTTGTGGAATAGTTGTCTAGCCGATGAAAATGCTTCAAATACTGCTGATGTTGGGTTTATATATTCAATATTTTTTAGAAGAAAGTTTAAGGGTTTCTACACATATCGAGTGAGTATTATTGGTGAGGCTCTCATCTAGAACACTAGGAAGATCAGAGTTGCTCTTGCTTTATGTATTTCATTATTCTTATTGAGTGCTTGCATCTTGTAAATCTATTTTTAATCTATAAAAGGATCTGATTGTTGAGATTTAGCTAGAATTAGCTATAGTGTGTTTGTGAAGTCTAAGTTGGCTAGAGTTAGTCAATTTAGTGAATGGATGAGCAGCTGCTTTGGTGCTTGAACCTGTGGTAGAGTTATCACAGTGAGGGAGAAGGGATTTAGAGTTAAATTCCTTGAGTGCAAGAGCTTGTAATCACACACTTTTCTCCTTTGATGAGAATAGAACTGGGTTGAAATCTTGTAAGTACATGTCATGATTTTCTCCTCCCTTGAGAAAGGGTGTTTCCACATAAAATAACTTGTGTGATTTTATCCTACGATGCTTCCTTACTGTTTTTACTGTTTCTTGTTCTGTCTAGGGACCTGGTCCTTAGACACTCAGTGAACATGTACATTCTATCAAGAAGAATCTAGAGTCACTGGGAGGTTTTTGAAAGACTCTAGAATATTGTAATAACTATTGAATACCTTTAGAAAACTCTAGATATGTAGAGCCTTCTAGAGTAAGGACTAATTTATAACTATTGGAGGACTTATAAAGTAAATATTATTTACACTTTAGTCCCTAGTGAGTAGTATAAATAGAATAGTCATTTATTTGTAAGGCAATCAAAAAAAGTGTAACTAATTTTCCAACTTATAAATAAGCGTTATTTTTCATCAATAGAAATACCAATACAATTATCTCGTTTATCCATTTATTTGCATAAGTAAAATAACTAAGATGAATCAAAGATATAAATGAAAGAAGGGATTATACAAAACTAATAATGGCTAGAGGATGACACAAATTTTAATAGAAACTTGACCCTCCTAGGAATCATCTTCAAAAGTTTCGCTAGTTAAACGTTTTGATATATGGTGCCTAATAATAAATTTATTGAATAGATATGGATATGTCTATAATTCACGCAATTAAAAGTAGAAGGTAAGTACTTTTTAAAAATATACGATGAGGAATCAAATTAATCGTACATCTCTTCAAATGAATCAACTTAATGCAAACAAAGAATTCAAAATAGATCACAATTACATGGAGTGGTGATAGACTTATATTCCATATGAGAATATATGGAAAAGAAACAAATATGTATTATTAAAAGAGAAGCTCAACAACTTCAAAAATATGATTCACCTGTTTTTGTTTGAGAGGAGGACTTGGAAGACTACTATGCTCAAATTGTTAATCTACTTTATCAAATTGTATTATTTATAATGAATAGTATTAACAACTATCTAGATATATTTATAATATTAAATACCCTCATTACTGCATTATTAATTAGCGACCAAGACTGTTGGGGTCTCTAATAGAACACAAATTATACTTAAAAGTTAATTTGTTGATGTCTAGAGTTTAAAAGAAATTAAACGTACAAAATGTCAAGAACACTTGCAATAAATATTATGATATAATTATCTTTTAAATACATACCAAAGTTCAGTGATTCTTGGAGTTTCAAGAGTGACTTTTCACATTTCTTTAATTATTTATTTGTTTTGAATTGTGATTATTGAGGATAAATTACCTTTCCACTTTAGTATTTGTATAATAATATGATATTATTACTATTTTATATTTAACTTATTAGATGTTTATAATATTTTAATTTAGTATAAGGGTAAAATGATAATTCAATTTTGCAGTTTGAAGCTTTTACTATTAATAATTAATGATAATACATGATATATAACACCTTTTCTATTACTCCCTTCGTTCACTTTTACTTGTCATTATTTTACTTATCGAGGTTAAACTATATGAATTTTGACCAACACTTTAAGATGTAATATTCATCATATTAATATGAGAAGAGTTGCAACTTATAATATTTTTCGTATAGTTTTCAACCATCGAAATTTCATATTCAAATATTAAAATTTAGCTACTTCATTTTAACTTTGAAATTTAGTCAAGTTGACCTCGTAAAGCAAAATAATAACAAATAAAAGTGAACAGAGAGAATATATTTTTTCTGTTCTCTTGATTACGACAAGAAGAAAGGAAATCTATAAAAGGATCTGATTGCTGTTCTCTTGATTACGACAAGAAGAAAGGATAAAGCTTCTAAATAATGTAATATAAATACCTACTCATAGTAACTTGAATGAGAATTACAATTTGTCTGCTTAAATTAATTTATTGCAACTATCATAAAGCAAGGAGCTTAAAATATGCTCTAACTTAATAGATCTTTCACTTCCCATTTGGACTAATAATGGCCAAGAAGACATCAAACTTTGCTTAAGTGACAAGTAGAATGAATAAATGATAGAGAAAATTGAAAGCAAGAAAAAGGATGAATCAGCAAAAACAATAATGAAAGGCTCTTTCACTTAAAGGATAAAAGTTTCAACATTTTAAGGCCTTTGGTAGCTGAAGTGTCCTAAATCACTTTTGTTGGTTTTCTAGCTGGAGGATGTGACACCAACTTTTTTTTGAAATAATTGTGATAGATTTTTTCCATGTGGCTACTTAAAACCTCCAAGAAAATTGTTATTTTGAGAGTCCCCACTCATCCACTAAAAAAAGGAAAAAAGAAAATATCTTTATTCAATTTGATACTTTCTCTGTCCATTTCATGTGACGTCATTTGATTTGACATAATTTTTTTTTAAAAAAGTAAGGTTTTTGAAACTTGTAATCTAAAATTATTCTAAGATATTGTAAAAGGAGAATTTAAGGTTAATTGTTTTTAATTAGAGTAAGGTGACATTTTTTTTGGAGGGGGGTGGGGGGGGAGGGATCAAAAAGAAAATTGTGTCACATAAAATGGGACGAAGGGAGTATTATATTTTCAACACTATAGGATTGTTTGGTAACTGATTTATTAAGTCTTTGCATAAGTAAAATTATGTCTGATAGCTAGTTAATGAAAAAGTAAGTTCACGTATAAAATTAGTATTTACATTGTTTGATTTGCAATTTAAAAATTCACATAACTAATATATGATAAGTTATGAGAAAATTTATGTAAGGTGGAATAACTAATACATAAGTAGCTAATCTCAGCATAATTAATACTGACATAAATCAATACATAGATTCCCTGGTAACTAATTAATTTCGACATTACTAATACTTGCATGACTCTAGCCAAGTAGCAACAGACCCCTAAAGTTCTCTACATTTTCTATTGACATAGATGCTCATCAAATATTCATCTAAAGCAAAAGTACTAACAATACTATTTCAAGTACATTATATAAATCTTTTTGTTCTATTGTATGAAAGGAAAACTTCACTTAGGCCAAAATGCTAGTAATAATTTTGTACTATTGTATGAAAGGAAAACATGTACCATACATTGTTTCTTGTATAGCAGCAACTTGCCTAAGATGAAGTGTATAATTGAATTGTCAATGTTGGGAATTTTTGTGTTGTTGGGCATGTGGGATGATTTGCACTTTGTTTTGGTTTCTTGTTAATAATAAAAAGTGTTGTCATATTTTAACAAAACTGAGCCATGTTAGAGGGACTCACTTTTGCCTCCTTTTTCACAAATTATACATAAATATATAAAAATAAATGGGAGTGAAGAATTACAGTAGATACAATGGGTACTTATAAAATGTATACGGTGTGTATATCTTGTATGAAAAGTGTATATATACCTATTTTCCTCGAAATATACTTGACGTAATAAATCCTAGAGTAGCATAGGAAAATAAGTAAACCTCTTTGTATCGTTTTTTAACGGATAGAAAATTTGATTGGTGAAAGGGTTAATAAATGAGTTATGAAAAAAAAAGTTTAATGTTACATGATATATAACTAGGAGAGAGAGAAATTTTTTATTATGTCAAGTACATTTTTTAGAAAAATAGAAATAATTGGGTGATATTGTAGTCGTAAAAGTAATAATAGGTAATTTATGACCATCAAGGGAATTTACTCCTCTAATATAACAAGCAAAAATCAGTGTTGGGTTCTCTCAAATTCTGTGATAAACTCATTGAATTTCTGATACTCTCCCTCACCATTGAAAATAAAACAGTAAGATTTACGTACAATTTACTCTCCCAGATCCCGAATATAGCCCTTCTAATTTCTAAGAAAGATTTCAAACAACTATAGCCCTTCTAATTTCATTCCAAAATTTAGCCATCAATATAGAGTAATTTTTTAAGGAAAAAGAAATGATGGATGTTCAAACAAAACAGATTGAATTCTCACATAACAATCCAAGTGTAATGGGAAGTTATGAATGTAATACACATCCTTTACCAAGGCAGTCCAAACCAAAACACTGTTTTTCTTTCATCAAACAACATAAGGATACAAAAAATACAAAGGAAGCAAACCACGAATCCATGTCCCTTCCTTAAAGATACTAAGTGACTCAAGTTACAAAAGAATACATCAACAACAGCCGTTACAACAACTAAATATGCTTTAAGAGTAGAGTAAAACCTGTACCATACACTATATACATTCCCTTGTGACTAAACAGGGCACAGAAAACAGAAGAAGAAAGAAAAAAAAAAAGTACCAAACATTGGTTCCTATACCCCTAAAGTGCAACCACCTTATTCCAACTGCTGCTGCTTATTGGACCACTGGAATTCTATTTCCAAATTCCTCGAGGGTCCACTTTTGCTCTCGGGCAACAAGGTGTACTCCCCGGCGACTGCGCCCAGCATAACTACACGATCAATCTGGATTGTGACCTTTCCGAATGAACTCTGTCATTAAATAGGAACAAATTTAGCAAATGTCAAGAAGTGAGAAATCAAGAAGCATACTTCAGCAAAATGTTCAGTGTCTCCCATTACTTGTTATAGTAACAGGAGAATAGCTTGTCTCTTCTTACCTTCCCCATTTTGCTCTTGTTCTTGCATGAAATGTGGAGCTTCTGGCCTTTAGGAGGACTTTCAAAGGACCATGAAAAGCTCTCCTCGAACTCTGGATTAGGACCAGTTGAGACAACCTGACAGGAGAAAAACAAGATATTGTAAACCATAAGAGGGTGGAAGGAAACAGCAAGAAAAGATTTATACACTCAAAGAAGTTCCAACTTAATTATTTTGTTGTTGGAGAAGTGCAAGTGCTGCTTACCAATTATTGTTACATCAAACATCACCAATATTTCCAACGCATTAATTGAAGTAGCCAAGGTAAACCCCCCGCCCCCAAACCCCCCCATCCCACTTCCAGGCACCAAGAATGGGCCTTTCCCACTGTGTCTCTTATTGAGATCAACCCCAACCCCAACCTCAAGGTTGTCGGTGGAGGTTCCTTAAGTAAGCACATCCCTACTTTATTTTCTTGAGCCATCCTGTTCTACTTAATTTACAAGTATGCAATTTAGGATACTTTACTCCCTCCATCCCCCCTCTCATCCACCAGCACCCTGCCCCAACACACAAAGTAAAAGTTCTTTATGGAGTAAAGAGTTTGGTCGATGCTGCATAAAATGGGCTCTAACCCCACATAGCAATGAGAAAAGATACTGTACTTGAAATGAAAAGGTATTCAAAAATAGATGGTACCTTCGTTTGGCGAGGTGGATGATTTCCAAGGGTAAGCTTGCAATAAACGCTTGGGTTTCCAACCGATTGTCTCATGTTGTTCCCTCGCTTTATTATTACCACCAGAGTCCCAGGCAAACATTGCAATAAAAATTCTGACTTCTCCTGAAACCGAGGGGGACCTGATTGTATCAGATACTGCAACAATGGAATGGCATCAGCAGCAGCAATTGATTGTGCTCGAGACACTTCAGCAGGACATGCGGACCAAGCTTGTCGGAGAAGAAACAGAGCATCCAAAGCAGCTTCTTGAGTTGCCTCTGAACCAGTCTTCAGGGATGTCACTAGATGTGGAATACTCAAGGTTGCTGGTTCAGTAGCCCTTAGACGGGGGAAGTTTCCAAATAGTGCATTCAGAGCCTTGAGGTACTCCTCATTTACAGTTCCCGAGGCCCATAAATCTTTCTCAATTGCAGCTACAAAGCAAAGAAATCAATTAAATTTACAAGCTATTAGCACTAATAAGAAATGACTCCATTTTGCCCATATACTTAAAACAGTAAGGTTAATTAACTTTTTGGAAGCAATAACACATCATTTCTTAATTTCTTTGTGCTAGGATCCATAGTAAACTGTTCTTTAATATTAATGAGGAGAATCCACCATCATAATAGGAAAACTTCTATTTTTAAGATACTAATTTCAATATATGAAATGTAAAAGAAATATACTTAGCCATGTATATTACATTTGTACAAGTTCCAGGCAGATTGGATCTTGTAAATTAGGAATTATTATTTAATCCAACAATTGGTTTTTTTTTTTTTTGAGTTAGACAATTGAATTTCTTAAGTAAGTAGTGAGAACTAGCCAATTTGTATTTTTCCAGTCATTTTTTATCTCATTTTTATTTTGTAGTTGCAATGCAGATAACTCTGTGACAATGGAGTATGGGGAAAAGAAAGTTTACCAGTGATAGCCCTGACAGTTTCACTTGAAGCATACTCTTGAATGGTATTGTTGGAAAAGAGAAGCTTCACGAACATTGCTGCCTGTACCGATGTTTCTGGATCACTTGTACCAATCAGATCTAACACAACCTGGACACCACCAGCTTCTGCAACTGCTCTCTTATTTGATCTGCTATACATGACAAGGTTCTGTAAGGCACATATAGCAACAACTTTCATTTCTTCAGTAGGCTGATCTTCAAGCAGATTCACTAATGCCCGGCAAGCCGAAACAGCATCACTGCTTCGAGCAAGAGCCTCATTCTGGAAAAGGTCGCCAAGAGCAAGAGTTGCCAGTAATCTTGCTTGCTGACCTTGTGTCTGAGGATCCAAAAGATACTGTGATAACGGCACAATTGCTGACTTGGTGGCTTTTGTTTCTCTGATCTTCACATTGTTCAGCAAAACCTCAAGGAGTCTTGCAGCAGTTTCCTCACAAAGGTGGCATCTAAGAAGTTCCAAGAGAGCCTCGATTGCCCCACTTTCAGCCATAGCTCCAGCACTGGTGGAGTCATCAGTCTCCAACACAAGAAGAGCATTTAATGCACCAAGAACTGTGCTCTCGGAGCCAGAGCGAAGCAATCTTACCAACACTGCAACAGGTACTTCAAGGAAAAACTCAGAGCTGAATTGTAGAATACTGGATAATACTACAGCAGCTGACTCCCACAAGGCATGAGGGAGTGAAGGGTCAGCATTCATTATTACTTTAGACAGTTCATTAACGCCACCTTCTTTTGCAATTTCATTCGGCCAAGTAAGTGCAACACAGACCAAGGCCTTCACAGCTCTCTGCTGCAAAATGGATATACCAGAACCAAGGACCCGTACCAGGGGACCAATCACTTGCTGAATAATTGGGTCCTTCTGCAGGTGTTCTTCCAAAAGCAAGTGAGACAGAAGCTCAGCAGCCAGTTGTTGCACGGCAGAAGCAGGAGAATCAAGTAAGGGAATAAGAGGTTCTATAGCTTGGTGAGATGTCAAGTTATAATCAGACCGGCACTGCGGATGCTCTAGGATATTCACAAGGACCTGAAGCGTGCTGTGTTGCCCATCAGGTCCAAACTCTGGTCTCGTCAGCAATACAAAAAGTGGCTCTACCACCTTTGCAGCAGATGGTCCCTTAGCAATAGTAGCATTATTTGTCAGTATTCTGAGCAACTCAGCAAATGCAGCACAGAGGAAATCTGGTGCTTCATGCAGAATGTCAAGCACACTCTCAATAACCCCAGCCTTTACCATTTCCATCTTACAGGAAGGCCTGTCTTTCCCCAACTTCACAAGAGCTCTAGAAATAGCTTCATGAAGTAAATAGTTTCGTCCATAAAGAAGGCCAACAAGGGGAATGACTGCACCGTGTGCTGCAACTAGTTCAGCCAGCTGTTCATCATCCACTAGTTTATCTAATGCACGAACAACAGAATGATGAGCAGGACTAAATTCACTAACAAGCAGAGAAACCAAAGGCTCCACACATCTAGCTGCAGCCATTGTCGACCTTATTCTTGTATTTCCAAACAAAACAGAACACAACTCGGCTGCATCACCTTTCAGCTCCATTGAGCAGCTTGATGCAAGAATACGGCAAAGAACTTCCACTGCATTCATCTCGACATCTGCAACTGCAAGAGCTTTTGAAGGATTCTCACTGAGAAGCCTAACTAATGCAGCAATGGCTGCATGCTGCTCCCTCTCCAAACCAGTATTCAGAATCTCAACCAAAGGCTGAACAGACTGTCTAGCTGATTCTGCATTCCTGATGTGATCTGCTGAGAACAGGTTTTCCAAGGCTTTGGCAGCACTATACCTTGCCCCTCTTCCACCAAGACGTAAAACTGCAATTAGCTGACCAACAGCACCAAAAGCAGATTCGTGTCTGCATATTTCAGCAGTAGTAAACAGGATGCCTAACAAATCAGTGGCAGCTTCCTCAGTTGCATCTTGTGGGCCAAGTGAAAGGTACTTAGTCAGTGCTTCCAGAGCCCCAGATTCCACCATAACAATTTTATTTGAAGGACAATCCCTGGCAAGCTGAATCAGAAGTCCAAGAGCTAGAAAAGGTGCCCCAGGACGATCAGGGATAGGTTTTAGCAAGTCAACAAGGGCTGGTATAGCTTTTCTAGAAGTTGCACCAACCCTAATATCATCAACCCTAAACAACCTCTCAAGTGCAACTTCATCTGGGTTACGGACCAACGCAAATTCCTCTGATAGTGCAACAAGGTCCTTTATATCCTCATCAGCACAACCAAGCAACGTTATGAGTCCAGATGGTGCTCCGGAATTTGCAACAGACAGCAGAGTTCCCCTGCTACCATTACAGACAAGGCTTGCTACGGGTTGTGCAGCAAAATACCTGTTTGCCGGCTCTTCTGACTTCAGCAGATTGGCTAGCACGGGTATTGCTTTCATCGTTCCATTTGCGCGTATGATATCTCTATCTTGAAATAAGATAGCAAGAAGCAATGCACAAATCCATATGCTGCTATCCTCCTTGAAATCAATCTGTAAAAGTTATAATAAAGGTCATATAGTACTTCGGCACGAGATGTAATAGAACGAAATTTGGGTTAGATGTGATTTTATCACAGAAAGGAAACACTTAAAAGTGCTTACCTGTGTAAACTGTGTAAAAGATTGAGAGATTCTCTCTGTAAGAACTTCAATTGCACCAGCCTCCATAATCTCAGCTTTACTTGTGTCATCATGACTGGCAAGAACAGAAAGTAGCCATATAGATATATTGATCCCCGAAACAACTAAAGTACTTTTCTCCAAATCATCCTTTCTTGATTCTTCTTCGGCATTCCTGGAGATGCTTATTGCAATCTTATCCCCCTGGTCTTCCAAATGTAAAGACTCTGAAGAACTTAGCATCCCGACAAAAGATTGAATGAGTGGAACACGGGATTTTGATTCATTTAGATCTTCCACCACTCTCTGATGATTCACTTTTGCAGCACAAACAAGAAGTGCACTTCCTCCTATTTTAACCATAGCATTGGAGGAACAGATTACCCTTCTTGCAACTGAAGAAACACATCCATAGGCACAAGCAATGGCATTGCCAAGAACAGTGGGCTGAGCTTGGCAGAGTCTAGACAATATTTCGATAGCTTTGTCTTGCACCACCGATGAAGCGTCAGCAATGCATGAAACCACAGGAATTACGCTATTTGGATATTCAGCTAGAACAGCCCATGCAGGTTTGATACCACTAGCTCCTTCCAGCCTTGAGAGGAAACAAAGTGCATCCAAAGCTTCTGATATAGCAACAGAGTCGCTGCCAGTTGATTCTAGGAAAGAAATTAATGCAAGAACTGTTCCACAACGGTTGACGCATTCAGTTAAGGCAGGATTAACCTCACTAAATTGAAGAAGACGAGCAATTGCTGCTGCGGCATGGGTCCTTCCACCAGTTGTGCCTTCACGAAGAATTCTCGTGGCAGGCAAGATAATTTCTTCAGGAACTGCTTTCTCAGACACCTCGGGATCCAAAAGAAGATTGGCCAAAGCACATACTGCTTGTTCTGCAACTTGTAAAACTGAGGACTTTGCAAGCACCATTAATGAAGGCAATGCATCTCTAGCAATTGCTGCAATGTCACGGCTTTCTCTAATAGAGAGAAATATTGCAGCAAGGCAGCGCGATGTGTCCACTAAGATGGATTCAGGTTCAACATTCAGAAGCTTCACAAGTGAACACAAAGTCTTCACACCAAGGGTACTTTCTCGCAGATCCTTCCTGATATGGAAAATTCCAGCAAGAGCTGAAGCGGACTTAGCCTGAGTCTCTTCCTTGGTAGAGCTTAATATCTTTATCATCGTCTCAACTGCATCATTTGCTGCACTGCCTTCACGCAACATATCGCTCAGAGAGGCCACAGAGAGCAAACTTTTCAACGCATCTAAGACATAAATTTTGGACTCTGGAAGATCACTAGTTAATAGTGCAGTGAGTTGACTAATAGTTGCAGTATCCGATTTGTGAATCAAATGGTTCAGTGTCTTTGCAGCAATTTCCTTCCCGTTGGAGCTACCATTCTTTAGAAGCCACAATAAAGCGGGAACAGCATCAGCACTTTCAACACAAGCACGGATATCTTCACTGTGATTACAGAGGTTTCCAAGTATAGTTGCCGCATCTTCCTTAGCTTTGGCAGACCCAGTTTCCAGAATTTGAACCAGTGGAGGTATGCCACCAGCTGCTGTAATGGCCCACTTACTTTCATCATTTTCATTAGATAGAAGACAAAGAAGAGCAACAGCACACTCCTGTTGCTGCTCTGATGAGAGTCCAAGGAGAGAGATTAATAGCTGAATTCCCTCACGACCTTGTAGTGCATGCCATAAGCTACCTTCATTTTTGCATAGAAAGAGAAGTGATCTTATCAACTCATCCTGAACTTCATTCATGGCCATTGTGATCAAACCAACCAATAGGCGTTTTGCATCAGAATTCACAAGTTTGCTCGACAGTATAGAATTCCCATACAAACTGGCAAGTGCTTCAATAGTACGCTCCTGCACTAGAAAGGGTAAGCGGGCCTTAAACTGCTTAACCAGTGTGTTTTCCACCTCCAAAGGATCTGATGCTCTTGAATTTTCTGCTTTGTTATCATATATCATGAGAGCTGAAGCTAAAGCCCCCAATGTATCAGCTACCTGTGCAGGTGAGGTGCAAGATTCTAGGCTTTGACCAAGACTTGAAATGACATATGACAAACCACCAGAAATATTTGCAAGCGCGCACATTGCATGCTCCTGCAAAGCTTGGGCGTACTCACCCTGCATGAATTCTTTTGAAGGAGCTATGGTAGCATTTATCAAAGCAGGAATACCATTAGAATTTGCTATTTCCTTCCTGGATTCTTTGCTTTGGGCAGAAAGAGATTTAAGAGCGCCTGCCGCTTCTGCTCTAACTGAGGCTTCATTGCCAGGTCCAAGTAGTTTAAGAAGTTGCTTGGTGGCCTCTGCTGCTAAGACTCTTGAACAAACAGATGAATCATCCATCATCATACAAGCAAGGAGAAAGCAGACATTTGCCTGAGTACTTGGCTGTCCATTATTCAGAAGTTTAACAAGTATATCCACTCCTCCAGCTTGTACTGTAGCCGACCAGAATCCCTCAGTGCTTGTTGAGAGGTTTTTCAAAGCTCCTGTTAGCAAGTCATCAACTATATTTCCAGCTTTTAATCCCTTTTTTAATTGCTCCCATAATACTGGCACAACTCCTTCAGTTGAAAATATTTTTGAGCCAACATGATCCTTTGCACCACCTTGAGACACCGCATATATAGTTTTTGCTGCTGCAATCTGACTTTCGGCTGAGCTTGACTTGAGAAGACCAAGGAGAGGCGGTATGCAGCCTCCTAGTAGGACTTTCACTCGCAGTTCATTCTCTTTACACAGAGAACCCAAAACTGTAGCAGCCTGCATCTTTACCCCAAGTGATCCAGAACGAAGTAAAGAAACAAGTACTGGAACAGCTTGCGAATGTGAGCCAACAGCACTAAATGCATTTTCTCGTGTATCAATAAGCTCCAACAATTGCTTAAGTGAATTTTCTTTCTCTTGCATGGATGAGGAATTCTGCCGTAACTGCTCAATGGATTGAGCAACACTTGCTAATGTCCCATCTGGATCCTCCATGCTACTACGATCTCTGCACAATTTAATAGCAAAATGTCCTTTCAGAATTTGTTTGTAGTCTAAACCAGACATGAATATCATGGCGTAAAATGCTAATTCAGGCCACATGAAGTCAGAGAGGCTGCATCATTTTAAATGATACTCTCTATGTCCCAAAATCTATGTTGCCGGACTCTTCAAAAATGTCGATAGGTGCGCGTTGGATCCTCCCAAAATATTGTATTTTTTGAAGGATCTGACGGGTGCAGTAACATTTTTGGAGAGTCCGAGCAACTTAGCCCAAAATAAGTGTCACCTTAGCAAAAACCACACTCATTAAGAAATCAATAAATACAATCTCTAGCTTCCTAAGTCACCCCTATTAAATAAATGTCTCTTGAAAATTGAACACTACTAAGAAGATGAAGTATAAGGGTGTATTAGGAAAAACATACTATTTTTTGCCTTGAATTCCTAAGGTGACATTTATTTTGGAAAAAATATTTTTGCTAAAGTGAGACTTATTTTGGGATGGGGGGAGCATTACAAATTTTGTTCAATTGCTGCTTTTCTTACTGGTAACAACTTCCTTCAAATTCCTATCTTACAACAGAAAACAAAGAACAGTATATGGTCAACTTCAGTTTGAATATTCTCATTAAAACACAGCAGCAAAGACCAGCAATGTTCAAAGCAGAACGGAATCCACATTCCTCAAACTGATTGTTATGTGAATCTAGTTTGCATCTTGGAGAATCTACGCTATCTGTGGAGGAAAGGCGAATTACATGGAAGCTTATGCATGATATATGTTTTATGCAACTGATGAATGTAGGAGTTATGAAAATTGGATACTAGAGTGAGATAATATTGGACTCTTTCAAACAAAAAGAAAGTCTCTAAGACAAGTTCAATTGAGAACTCATGAAACATAAGAAACTGTATCAGCATTTGCAGACACAGATTCGCTGAGAAGAGACCAACAGTGGGAGTTTAGTAAGGAAAAGTTTGTTTTTCCTCATGCATTCATGTTTAAAGCCCAACAAAAACAAACCACAACGCCTGACTATACAACTAATGCTTCTCATTGAGTAAAACACAAACCATAAACCAGATCATTTTGAGATCCTAAACTGAAAGTGTTAATGTTTAGACTAACCTCGAAGATGTTTTCATGAGTGAATGCGGAGTTGGAGGCTCCATATCATGCAGTTTAGCATCCCCATTTCTATCCTGTAACAAGAAAAGAATTGAAAGATATTGGTGAGGAACGACCCGAAGTCTAGAAAATCACAGCATCCATGGATCAATTCATGAAGGAAAATAGCATGAAGACGATGTTGAAATCAACCATCAACAGCATGAGCCAGTTTTGACTTTTTGACTCCACAAAGTATGTAAAATTGTACAAATCTATTATTTTTTCTCAGTCATGGAAGCACAGAAATTTACATTGAGATGCAGCATTGAGTAAGTGATGCAACCCCTTTTAATTTAAAATGCTTACATGATAAGGACAGCTTCTCCAACAAAAAGCCATGCAAAATAACCTATTCCCCTCCCATTCCACAACGTTTACAATAATCAAAGGAAAATAGAATTGTGAAAATGACAATCACCTGCGTTTAGCAACACAGTAATACTTAGAACACGTAGACTCAAGAATGAACTGTCCAAAGAAGAACAAAGTACACCAATACTGAGATGGCACATAGAACTACTAAATAAGACACACACCCAGGTAGAGTGAAATGCACCAAGGGCATCTCCAGATCTTTGCATCAAATAGATCAACAGCTCACATCGAATAAATCATGATAAAATTTACCAAATCAGTTTCATTTTCTTTTAAAAAGGGGAACTTTACCATTTCACTAGCGGCAAGACTGCTGCCATTGGCAGCAGGGAACCTCCAAGCCAGTGTGGCCGCCAGCTTTGCTGTGATCTCGAGATCTTCAGAGCAGATCTACCTCTCAAGACACAGAAGAAAGCTCACAGCCTCCTGCAAAGCAGCAGTAAAAAGACACTTATTACAGAACTTGTAGAAAAAACACAAAACTAACAAATGAAGTACCTTGGTCAAACATTAACAAAAGATACAAATCAAATTCTAATAGCATAGATTCCAAGAATGTTAGTACGACTAGAATTAATTGAAGTCAGCAATGTATTACTTGACTAGTCAAAGCTAAACTAACCAAAATTCACATATGGAAATCACATAAATCTAAGATCAGTTTCAGCAATAAATGGAAGTCAAAATACAAATTCAAACATCATTTAGATTCCTAAAATCCAGATTAAAATTCACCATAAACCCCACAACTCCAATCCAAGAAAACACAAGATCCAGACCACCCACCATCAAAGCTCACATCTTTATCTCAAAAAACAAAACCCCAGACAATATCTTCCCATTTTAACCAAACCCCACATACACATTTCACCAAGATCATAGTCTTCCACTTAAAATTAACTAAAAGACCTAATAAATGGGGGTGCAATTAAACCTTTAAGACAATAGAGAAACGAGCAAAATCTTGAAAGAGAGAGGAGATAAACCTGGAAGAGAGAAGATGCTTGGGTTCTCTTTGTTATTGCATTTGGTTAAAGAGGTTTCGTAGTAGAGAAGCCAAGAGGAAAGAAGATACAAAAAAGTGAATTAGAGAGAGAAAGAGGGGTAGAGCATTATGTATAGCAAAATGTAGAGAGAGAGTGTGGGAGTGTGAGCTAGCAAGAAGAAGATGAAGGGGTGTCACCGACAGACAGCTGAGAATGGGAGTGTGAGTGATGGAGCTATAGCTATAGCTGGCTTTCTTGATTTTTCTCTTCCACTCCATTTTCACTTTCTTTATTTTGGGTGAAACTTTTCAGTAACTTACCTTCATTATGTTTGTTTTTCTTTCAAGTAAGTAAACTTACCTTGCCCCCCCTCCAAAAAAAAACTAAACATTCTTTTTAATTTTATAAAATCATTTAACTCCTTTTATTTTTTATGTTATGTGATGAAATGCATAAATGGATGAGACTCAAGTATTTCACCATGATGAAATTCGTTATGTTAAAAATAGTTTATATTTTTTTATTTGATTTGGCATATTTGAAATAGTAATTTTTAATAATAAGATGTTTATTTACAAAAATACTTTCTACTTTATTTAGTTTTTTTAATTTTCTTTGCAAGCTTAAGTTATTCGTTGTTAAAATAAATTTTCCTTTTATTTAATGTATGCATTTTCATGATTGTGTCATTTGTTTTTAAAATTAAACTTTTATCTTATTTAACTTAAAATAAACTTCCATCTTATTTAGCTTAAATACATTTTTCATCTTATTTAACTTAAAAAATAAAATGTTTCATCTTATTTAACTTAAAAAATAAAATTTTCATCTTATTTAACTTAAAAATAAAACTTCCATCTTTTTGACTTTTTGACTCCACAAAAAATGTTTCATCTTATTTAACTTAAAAAATAAAATTTTCATCTTATTTAACTTAAAAATAAAACTTCCATCTTATTTAGTATAAAATAAAATTTTCATTTTATTTAGCTTAAAAATAAATGTCATGGCCCGACTTCTCAGATCATGATAGCGCCTGTTAGATCCCTCTTATAGACAAGTCAACCCAATGCCTACGACACTTGTCTTGAATTACTTATGTTAAGGATACTAGCAATATATAAGTACAGCAACCATAATCTACCCAAGAACTGGAAGGCACCTGTACGGAGCTACTATAGACTCCAAATAAAATATATATATCTACATACATAACCAGAATAGAAATCTACACTTACAAATCCAAACTTCATATACAAGGTCATTCTCTGAATACAAAAGACAGTCGTCAAAATAGAAGGAGATTGCAGAATATCCAGAGCTGTTGATGCTCATCAATGCCTCTTAGATCGTTTGTAAATACTTAACTCAGCGTCTGCGGCTAGTACCTATACCATGGGAAAATGAAGAAACGTAGGAATGAGTACTGATAATAGGCATCCAGTAGGCATCATCAATCGCTGAGTGAAATACAGTAAATACAAAATGCACAAATATGGAGAGAATCGCGGTAAAACTAGTAAATCGGAATCTGACTAACAATAAGTGTCACAGTAACATTGTCGTATCCCAACAGGCAGAATCAAGTAACATGTCACACCCCAATCAACAAAATACAACGAAACTTAAATGCTCAGTATCACGTAGCCAAGGGGTCGGACTATACGCTTAGTATCACATAGCCAAAGGGTCGGACTGTACTTGGGTGTAAGACCCTAACATCTATGCTTGTACGTATGGAAATCACATAAATCTAAGATCAGTTTCAGCAATAAATGGAAGTCAAAATACAAATTCAAACATCATTTAGATTCCTAAAATCCAGATTAAAATTCACCATAAACCCCACAACTCCAATCCAAGAAAACACAAGATCCAGACCATAGTCAAGTCGTGACACTCGACCTGTAATGTATATTGTATTAGGATATGACATTTGATCCAGAAATATATATGGTGTTGGTATGTGACACCTAATCCAGAAATGTATATCGAGTCGGAACATGACACCCGATCCAGAAATGAATATCGTGTCGATACGTGACACCCAATCTAGAAATATATATCGTGTCGATACATGACACCCAATCTAGAAATGTATATCGTGTCGAT
>DF357327.1:159755-202714 GCA_000787875.1 Solanum virginianum | reverse complement strand
ATTGGTACACTCGATCCACTACTAAAGGATCACCTATTGGGGTCGAAATATGGACAAACACAAACGAAGAACCATAAGGCAACTCAAACATCAAGAAGAAATAAAGAAACACAAACAAATAAGTAGAGCCAGAATCAAATAACACAAATGCGGGGCGATAGCAAATCAGAATAATATTTGTAATCACAACATCAGAGGTCTTAGCCTCAGGTCTACCTAAGAAAGCATAGCAATGGCTTCCCCGATCTTTACTAGAATAAACTATCACTCTATCACCAGAATGGGTAGAAATATCACCTACTCCTCTACCACCAGTGACACTAAAATTTTTTGAGGTTTTCAGTACTGGGGTTCTACAAATCCCTTCTTACAACTTGTGGAAGCAATTACAGGTCGTAGACCCAACTCGTAAGTTTAACTCAAATTCAGATTTTGACCAAGTGTGTAGAAAATCTAGTCTGCATCGGGCATTGTTGAATCATATGATCAAGAGATCCATACCTAAAGTAAGATCCAGGAGTGGACCATTGTTACAATGGAACAGGAGGGACGTTGTAGCCACCCCAGCCCGTAGGCCTCTATTAGGAACCAGATAAGCTCTAAACTGAGCTATAAGAATCACGAAGGCCTTGTCCTCCCTCTAAAGTTGGCAAGGTTGCATGCACCTCATGTGCTGAAATGAACCACCTCTTCTGGTCATACCTTTACCCCTCGATGAGTTACCTGAGTATTGCCTGATGTACAGACCCTTTTAGGGTCTACAAACTCCTCTCTCTACATTAACTCCACCTTCTTGGAGGCACTCACAACTGACTAGAAAGATGCTCCATCTCTGATACCCAAAATACAGACTATCTGATAGAGTAGGTCAACCATCTCACGAGCTGACAAACTCTCTTCGCTTTTGTAGGAATAATGACAGTGGCATATGCCGAGCCAATTGGCAAAAATGAACCTCATACTTAAAAACGGTCATAGTGCCCTGCCTTAAACTCTTGAACCTTAAATGGCTCTCCTCACGAACACTACAAGGAACAAATCTGTCGTAAAAAGGCATTAGAAAATATCTCCCAAGCATCAAAGGAGCTCCAACCAAAAATGATCCCAAATAGTTCCTCCACCACTCCCTGGCTAGACTACGAAGCTAGAGAGTAATGTATCGCACACCGTGGGTCTCTGCCAACCCCACGATATCAAGTAGCTCTCGGCAAGTAACTAGAAACTCATGTGCGTTCTTGGTCTTGCCACCCTGGAACTGAGGTGGCTTTATCTTCCTAAACTGCTCATATATGCACTGCTCCTCATTAGTGAAGGTAGATAATAATGGAATATCAATAATCAGTGTTGTTAAAGGCTACTCTACATGAACCTGGGCCACGGGGGCCTACTGCTGATCTAGGGGCTGAACCCCAACCTGAGACTATAAAGTATCAAATAGTTTACAATTTAGATGTTCAACTTCAATAAAGTAAGGACCTTCAATAACTACTCACTCTACATACATAATCTAACTCATTCCAATTCATCACATGTACAATTTATGTTGTCAAGTTCAATCAACACATAGGGTGGTGGGCTATATGCAATACTCAACTAGGGTTCATATGAAATAATGCATAACCAGTTACTTTAGGTATTGACTCATAATTACATCAATTTATGTTGTAATATGCAAGGATTCACTGGAAATTAAGGATATTTCTAAGAACTCAGTCATAGGAAAATTCAAGGACTCAAACAAGACCATCAATTCTAGTAGATAGGAAAATAGGGGATGTGGATGAACCCTATCCATGCTTTAGTTAATCTTACATACCTGAAACGTGGAGATTACTGTCAAAACATGAAGAACCCAGTGAACACTCTTAAATTCTAGCCTTTTCTCTTATCTCTTTTTGCTCTCAAGAGATTCTAAGTGTAAATGGTGACAAAAGGGCCGTGGTATACTGTTAAAAGGTTCAAAGTAACCCCCAAATGATGAAGTTTCAATTTGAAAAGGATAATAAAAAGTGAAACTGTCCTTTATAAAACTACTCGATCCACGAGGCCCCATTTTTGGGTCGCAGATGGATTTATGGGCCGTAAAAGGCCCTTTCGTAAACTGGGGTTCAAATTTTAGGGTTTAGGATCTAGGTTCTACAATCATCTTCTATGGGGCATAGACCCATATACGGTCTTGTCCTATCAATTCATGGTTCAAGATTCAGAAGCTAAGTTTCCTGAACCCAAAATCACGAGTCATTTTCTACCAATCATAGATCAAGATACGGGTCGTAAACCCCTCTTTTGTAGGTCACTTAATATGACACTAAAATTTTTTGAGGTTTTCAGTACTGGGGTTCTACAAATCCCTTCTTACAACTTGTGGAAGCAATTACAGGTCGTAGACCCAACTCGTAAGTTTAACTCAAATTCAGATTTTGACCAAGTGTGTAGAAAATCTAAGAAACTCCATTTACGATTCGTAAAATCTTCTACAGGTCGTAGATGCAACTCGTAGATGCCTATTTGGTACAAAACTAGATGATTTCATGAATATTTCACACATTTTCAAATTTTTATTACTCCCCCAAGACATAATAAAGTAAAATACAAGGTTTAATTAAACTCAACAAGGTTTAGAAATCAACTTGCCTCGATAAAGTTAAGAAATCAATCTGACACTTGAGTCTTCCCTCTTGAATTAGTATTTAAAGCACTACAATATATCCAACAATGATTCGCAATCAAATTTCAAGGCTAACATTGCCAAAATCATTAAATTCGAGGGGAAATGAGCAAAATGGCTCAAAATTCAATATAGAAAAATAGGGTTAAAATCTAAAACGTTTTAATTGTAAATGTTGCTCCAAGTATTAGACATCAAATAATAAAAAAATTAAAACGGAGTTTAAACAAATTGATAATCCCTATTTTAGCAAAATTTTTGAGTTCATGAACAAACCCTTAATTTTCCAATTCAAGATTTCAATTGATGCTTAAAAACAAGAATTATTTAATGGGTAACGAAGATGTAGGAAAAAGATAACTTACCCAATGATTTTCAACGAAAATTCCCTTGAAACTTGCCTATCCAAAGCTTCAAAAGTTCAAAAATGGATAAGACTAAAATTTCACATTTTATTGTTTAGGTGAAATTTACCCTTCGTGATCGCAACTCACTTAGCCCGTTGTTGACATCCAATTTTTTCTTATCTTTCTCTTATTTATTTCTTTGCGCTTTCTAGTCATTAATAATCTATTTTTAACTATTATTATATTTTTTTACTATATCGTAGCCCTATTTTTCATTTTTACTTTATTATTGATATCATTTGCTCCATTTTTATTACCTTTTTAGTATAATTAATACCCTTATTATCGCTTGTTTAATTACAAAAGAAATAAATCATTAATTGCTATTTTTTACTAATATTTTATACCTACGTTTCAGTGTGCCAGTCTTTATATGTGTGTGTATATATATATATATCATGATTAAATTATTAAGATGAGGAAGCCCAAGGAATTTACTAAAAATTACAGAAATACACAACTTATGTTTACATAATTTCATATAATTCTTACTCTTTTTTAAAAAAATTATAAAAATTTCTTAAATGATACAAAACTGCAACATTTATTGATACAAATTACAATCTCTACTTCTGCATATATCATAATTAAAATTTCTTAATGCTCCTATTCGACATGCATCACTGATTTCATTTTTTGTATAACAAAAATTTGAATTTAAAGTAAAATCTGTGCTAAATCTTTGTGTGGACAGCAACGTTATGTACGCCTTGAGCTCTACGTTGTTACCTTATAAATCTACATATTTTTAGTTCGTCGATTAAGTATGAGGTGTAGATCTTCGAGTGATCTTTGCTTAGGAATAGGGGTGTTCACGGATCAGTTTGGGTCGGTTATTGGTTAAAATCAAAATCAAACCAACTTACTTTGATTTTCAAATTCTCAAAATCAAACCAATCTAATTATAATATACATTTATCGATTTGATTGTCATCGGTTTTGGTTCGATTATTAACCATGCACAAAAATAAAAGTAATAATACATTTCAAATGGAGAAAAAATGACAACAATTTATTCAAAATGAAAAATAGTTCAATCGATTTTGAAAGTTGATTATTTGGTTAGAGACCATGTATCTAAAATCCCATGTTCAAGTCAAGTGGTTAATCTCGACATTTATCCTTTTTTGTAATCTCCTCTGTTCGCTGCATTGATGGATGCCATAATATTGCCTCTAAATCTTAGGAAGTTCACAGTTAGTTTGGTTAATTAGGGGCTAATTAGTATTTTATCTTATCTATCTTTAGGCTATCCATTAATTTTATTTTCTTTTGTTTTAAAAAAAAGTAATTTTTATCTTTTTAGCATGATAAACTTTTGAAATTATTTTGCAAATGTGTTCTTTGTTTAATTGAAGATTTTTTAACTTTAGTTTAACTTGTTAATTTGTTTTGAACAATTATTTGAAAGAAAAAAAAAGTACTTCACTGTTGCCTATTATTTCTTTAGAAAATAAGTATGATTTTCTATAGATAAAATGACCCATCTTTTAAGTTTTTACTGTTTTACTCTAAAAATTGCCAAATAGTTTTAAGTTTAAAGTATTTTAGCCGTATTCAAGATGAAAAATTAATAAATTATTTTCTAACTTATCTCTTTGAATTTTATCTTTTTTAGCACTTTTTTTTCTTAATTAATTAACCTAAGTTTGGTTGGTTAATCATTTTTTAACGAATCTTAAAGGATGCTTTACACATTTTCTTTAGGATAATTAGAACTCTTATCTAGAATCACATAAGTTAATAGATCATTAGTTGGAGTTAATTTGGCATCACAGCAAGAATAAGTATCCTAATTTATCTTAAAATAATTAGGTGACCTTAAATTAATTTAGGAATCACCAATATATTGTACATCGTTTGGCCTCAAATTAAAATGAGGTATAACACCCGTAACCACGATGAACAAGCTGTAAAACTCTTTACGATCGTAGAGGATAAGTTTGTTATACTTCGCAAAAGCGTGCAACAGTGTCACGATTGCAAAGTAGAAACTTCTCACCAAATATCAGCAATCACACAAGGCACAAAATAGATCCTCGGGATTCGTTTGGAATCCTGTACACACATCATATGAGCAATCCCACTAAATTCGATAATCCGGCCACAATAGAATCGTCAAAAATTGAATTCAAGGTCTCCTTAATCCAAAATCCAATTAGTTGCAACTACGATAACTTAAGGCACTAGAATTTTGAAACGCACTTGGGACACGCAAAAACTATAACGAAGTTTATTCTAGAGCTAAAATCACCTCCTGAATTCAACAGAACCATCAAAAATCCGATCTGAGCACCAAAACTCAAATGTTGACTAAAATTAAACCTCGATCAATTTGTAATTAAATTTTTAACTTCAGACCTCAAATCTACGTAGCAACTCTAAATCTGATTCCAATAATTTTTCTAGACCAATTTGACAGAATCTTTTCTAGGCTTAGGAACTGTAATGACCTTATTGGTCATTTTTGAGCTTATAAGATAGAGAATTTGTGTAAACACCACCCTCCTCAAATTAGTCAAATCCGATCTAGTGATATTATACTGATATGCTTTTTTGGTTTTGAATTGTTAAAGTTTTACACCATTTCGGGGTTGTACTTTAAAATTCAATTTCTTTTTTTTTTCTCTTATAATTTGTTGAGTTTTGAGCATCATGAATTTATGATTCATATTTTTCTGAAAAAAATCTCTGAATTCCACTGAAAATTGCCTAGCTTTAATGTGGTTAAGAGGATACGTATTTTAAGCTTGTTTTCATATATGTGTTGTTTTATTGTCATGTTAACAATTTAATAGAACTTCCTCTTCTGGGAAAATCATGATTTGTTTGGTCATTGTAATATAAAGTTAAAACTTTCAGTTATATATTTTTGTTCTCCCGTCTGTTTTAATAAAATAAAAGGGATTTCTTGAAAGTAAACTTGTTTATTTCCATGCCCATTTTTTTTTCACTTAACAGAAGGCATTCATTCCAGAGCCATCTGATGCTACAGGGGTAAAATGTGTACTGTTTTACAAGCATTAAACAACAACAACATATCCAGTGGAATCCCACAAGTGGTGTCTGGAGAAGGAAAAATGTACAAAACTTTACCACTACCTCAGAGAGATAAAGAGGTTGTTTCGGGAAGACACTCGTCAGAAAAATATCAAGCCCAAGTCTCACAAGCATTAGAGGCAGAAAAATATTAGACAATTATTCTCATAAAAGTGTTAGTTGTTTATATTTATGGTTATTTGATGTTCAAAAGGACTGCTTCTCTATCTTCTTTACTATATCATATACTTTCTTGACAAATCAAATGACATATTCTGTGTTCAAGATATGAAGTTATTTAGGAGCTTAAAGAAATCATGTCAGAAATGCCTACCGGAAACAAAAACAACAATAACATACCCAGTGGGATCCCACAAGTCTGGGAAAGGTAAAATGTAGGCAGATCTTACCACTACCTCATAGAGATAGAGAAGTTGTTTCCAGAAGACCCTCAGTTCAAAAATATCAGGATCCAAAAGCAGAAGATACTAGATATGAAAGAGAAATGACTAAAGCGGAAAGCAAGTGATAATATATGAATACAATAAAAGAAACAAATATGATATACAATAATCAATATAAGATATAAAGACACGAGTACATAACTAATCCTACTAACTGACTATACCACAAGGCTAGAAATAAGATGTAATGACCCATTAGTTCATTTAGATAATTAGTCCTCTCATTTTTATAAAATATCCTTCTCGTAAATTTTACATGGGTATTTTGGGTTATTCACTAATTATTATTAGTTAGTGGATAAATATAGACAATTGATCTAATTGAGGGACTAAATTGTATTTATTTAATACCCTATATACCTTAACCCATATATTAAAATAGGTTAGTGGGGTTCAACACTCTCAAAAGAAAAAGGGGAACGAACAAGACGGCGGCTTGTCAAGCTAAATTTGGTGCCTACATGAGTATTTAGTTTTCATAATTATTCCTTACTCAAATCACTTGTTAAATGGTGAATAACATTAATATGATAGGAATGTATATAGAATGTTGGAGAGGCTACTGTTAAGGCATATTAGAATTAATTATAATAGGAAATTTTGATGAGATTGACGGCGGCAAATCGTGATTAATGAAGTGCTGCACGTAGTGGGTTAATAATTGATGTTTTTGGTCAACAAATTGTTACCAGGGAAGTTAAGTTGCTGGAAAGGCTAAGTAATTGGTCAAATTTCTTTTGATTTTCTTGTCTTCTGCAAAATAATTTCCGCAATCACATGATAAAAGTTGTATTATAGTATATAAAATATTATTAGATTATGTTATTTGGAGAAATTAAGAGTTAACCCTAGGTTTGAAATTTAGAAAAATTGATTTTGGATTTGGGCTAGATACATAGTGATACAGGTGTCATTGAACCCCTTATGACGTGTATGTTTCGTTCTTGATAGAGAATTGTCATTTTGGGAGTTGAATTCAAAGTCCGTCTATTCGATAGAAGTGTTCGAGTGCGGTTCCGGCATTGAGGTAGGTTTGGCTATCCTTCTTTAAGATTGGGTTTGAGTTATTGAATATTCTTATGTTGTAATCTATGAGATGAGATCGTATCATGTGTTGAGTTGATAATTCTTATTGTGGTGCTAGTGTGAGGGCTTTGATTGTCTATGTGTTGCTTCGAGAGCATGTGAATCCTAAATTGAGAACTTTGATATTTATTGTGCTTATTAAGAGGAATATTGCTTCCATAATTGTGTCTTGATTGCATGCATCCTCATACTACATGTCATGACATTTTGAGAAGTTGTGAATGGTAATTTGTATCACGAGTCCTTGACCACGAACACTTGGGCGGCAAGGTAGTTGATACATTGAGATTATTATCATGAGTCCTTGACCACGAGCAATTGGGTGGCAAGGTAGTTGATATATTTTAATTGAGGTATATGGTCTGCGAGGTCCCCATGAGTCCCCTTAGTCTATGGAGCCTTAGCTCAACGGGGGTATATACGACATGTTGTGCGATGGTCTTGATACCACCTTGCATTGCATTGCACGACATTACTATTTGTGGTTATTTTGGATTGGCTTATTTGAGAGTATATATTTACTTTATTCACGTCATTTTATATGAATTGGTGGTACCGATGCCGGACTGATTTTTCTGCTGCAGATGGAAGCGTTCCTAGATTATTTCATAGTTTATTCAATTTCTGATTCCCAGTCGGTCAAACCTACTGGGTACATATTATGTGTACTCACCCCTACTTCTTTCCCCCCAAATTCTCTTCAAGATTATACACGTGGTAGCTGATTTGCTCGTGCACTCTATTCATACCATATCTAGTGGTGAGACTCAGAGCGTCGAGTTCCCATTGGATTCTATCTTAGTTATTTCGTCTTTAGTTTTATTTGAAGACAGAGAGATACTCATTTCACTAGTTTTGTATTAGATGCTCTTTATACTTGTGACACCAGGTTCTGGGTTATGATTTTCATGTGGAGACTATTTATCTTTTGGATTTGCATTCTTTTAGCGGACTTTAATTCTGGGTTTGGATATTAACTGGTGTTTTAGTCATGACCTCGTTTTGGATCGTGACAAGTTTAAGGCTAAGTAATTGGTCAAATTTCTTTTGATTTTCTTATCTTCTACAAAATAATTTCAGCAATCACTTGATAAAAGTTGTATTATAGTATATAAAATATTATTAGATTATGTTCTTTGGAGAAATTAAGAGTTAACCCTAGGTTTGAAATTTAGAAAAATTGATTTTGGGTTTGGGCTAGACACATAGTGATACGGGTGTCATTGAACCCCTTATGACGTGTATGTTTCGTTCTTGATAGAGAATTGTCATTTTGGGAGTTGAATTCAAAGTCTGTCTATTCGGTAGAAGTGTTTGAGTGTGGTTCCGGCCTTGAGGTAGGTTTGGCTATCCTTCTTTAAGATTGGGTTTGAGTTATTAAATATCCTTATGTTGTAATCTATGGGATGAGATCGTATCATGTGTTGGGTTGATAATTCTTATTGTGGTGCTAGTGTGAGGGCTTTGATTTTCTATGTGTTGCTTCGAGAGCATGTGAATCTTAAATTGAGAACTTTGGTGTTTATTGTGCTAATTGAGAGGAATATTGCTTCCATAATTGTGTCTTGATTGCATGCATCCTCATACTACATGTCATGACATTTTGAGAAGTTGTGAATGGTAATTCGTATCATGAGTCCTTGATCACGAGCACTTGGGCTGCAAGGTAGTTGATACATTGAGATTATTATCATGAGTCCTTGACCACGAGCACTTGGGTGACAAGGTAGTTGATATATTGTGATTGAGGTATATGGCCTGCGAGGTCCCCATGGGTCCCCTTAGTCTGTGGAGCCTTAGCTCGACGGGGGTATATACGACAGGCTATGCGACGGTCTTGATACCACCTTGCATTGCATTGGACGACATTGCATATCATCTCATTATACTACTTGTGGTTGTTTTGGATTGACTTATTTGAGAGTATATATTTACTTTATTCACGTCATTCTATATGAATTGGCGGCACCGATACCAAACTGGTTTTTCTGTTGCAGGTGGAAGCGTTCCTAGATTATTTCATAGTTTATTCAATTTCTAATTCTCAATCGGTCAAACCTACTGGGTACATATTATGTGTACTCATCCCTACTTCTTTCCCCCCGCAGATTCTCGTCAAGATTATCCACGTGCTAGCTGATTTCTCGTGCACTCTATTCATACCAGATCTAGTGATGAGACTCAGGGCGTCGAGTACCCATCAGATTTTATCTTAGTTATTTCATCTTTAGTTTTATTTGAAGATAGAGAGATACTCATTTCACTAGTTTTGTATTAGATGCTCTTTATACTCGTGACACCAGGTTCTGGGGTATGATTTTCATGTGGAGACTATTTATCTATTGGGTTTGCATTCTTTTAGCGGACTTTACTTCTGGATTTGGATATTAAGTGTTTTAGTCATGACCTCGTTTTGGGTCGTGACATAAGAAGTAGAACAATATTAACTAGTATGATGTCTTTAGAGGTTCGAAAGAATACCAGTAACTCAAAAGCATAAGAGATTTGAAATCTGCTACATGTCCATGTCATGCATGAACGGGAACTTAATATGTTTAAAATGAACTTACAGGTTTAAGGCGCATAATTTTCACAGTAGAGAAGAAGTTCATGTATGACGAAAGCAATAACTAAAGGGTTGATGAGAGCAAACAAATAGATCTTTATGCAATACAAGTCAAATGTGAATGTATATAGATCATAGGACTTGCTAATAGTAAATCATTGTACACATGGTTATCACTGGCATTATGACATGCATCCATCAAGAAATAATTTTCAACTCTTTTGATTGCTAAGACAACATAGTACCTGCCACAGATGTCATCGGCGCAATGTCCACATCATTGTTAATCTGTAACATAACATACAAAGACATAGTAACAGAAACAAACATAAACACCACTCAAATGGAAAACACACAAACACAATATTAATATTCTAAGTTGCGAACTTGCCATAATATTCACAAAGCCGTTCATAGACTTATGTCAGTTACTTTACCAGATTTAGTTCTGTCATTTTATTTTTTTCTGCCTGACCTGCTTTCTGGCTAGCTTCTTTAACACAAGCATTACCCTAACCTAGCTAGCGCTGCATCTCGCTAATGTCGTAATTGCCTCCCAATCAACTAAAGAACCAATTAGTTGTAGCAGCACTTGCAACTGAAAAAGTAGCTCCAGAAAACATTCAAAAGAAGAGGTCTAAGGCTGGTTCTGCAAAGGGATCGATGCCATTCGTCTATGTGCTTTCGCACAGGAAGGATCCATATAAACCATCATTCAATCAATGGCTTATAAGGTCAATATAACCTCACCATTCAATTCTACAGTAACGTGGAGGCAACCACATGCATACTACAGCAACAAGATACCCAATGCAATCCCACAAATGGAGACCGGAGAGAGTGATGTGTACACAGCCTTACCTTACTATGTGAAATAGAACATATTTTTTGAAAAAATGAAATCCAATAAGGCTAATTGTGACCTAAAAATTCCACAAATTCACGTACACATTATGTCGCTTTGTCATTGGTAATGAATTGCGCCTACAACAATAATCGAAAAGATGTAAGTTGGATGAGTTTGAAATTGAGCAGCAAGATATCCAAATAAACTCAGATCAAAATTGATGGGAACATCATCACCAGAGTTTCCCAAAGATAGACTCAAGTATAAGCCACTAGATAAACCACAAAAACCAAAAAGCAATATTGATAAAATGACGCATACATCAGATGTGAAACTACTGGAATTGATAAAGCTTTAGTTTTTAAGTAAGAAAATTCAATATGTCATCGATCAAAAGTGTCTCGGTGCCAAATAAACAACCATCTTCCTAGTCCTCCTTTTCCACTACCTCTTTCTTTGGCTTTTTAACAGTTGCCTGTGAGTACAAGAAGGTTCCAAATATGGCAATAGCAGAGCCAAGTGCATTTAGAGGTCTCACTGGATTCCTGAATACCAACACAGAGGCGACAATCACCACCACTCTCTTCATAGTATTACCTACTGAAAAAGTCAGGGGACTAATATCATCCAGAGCTTGGTAAGAAGATTGATTATAGAGATGGTAGAAAATCCCAGATACGAGAACCCATAAATAAAATGTGCTAGGATTTCCTATAGTTCCGAGAGCTTTGTGATACCCTGCCACCCATTGAGAACCTTCCACAAGCACTGCTACTGGAAATAGATATAGCAAAGAGATTATGGTTATCCAGCCATACAGATTCAAGCCATCCACTTCCTTAAAATTCTGCAAGCTCCTTTTCGAAAAAATGTTGCGAAGAACGAACCCAACATTACTGATCATAGCACCCGACAAGCCCCCCAAATTGAAGGACACTTCAGTAACAGCAGCCAGGGAGCAACCAAACACAATGGGAAGAATTGAAAGCCAAACTGCCAGAGGATATGTATCACCAAGGAATGATGAAAACACAACAGAGAACACAGGTTCTGCAGACTTAATAACATGGGTGAAAGAAACCGCCACCTTTGAAAATGAAACACAAGCTGAAATATGGCCTATTGTGTGAAACAAGGCAGGTCCAAGAAGGGCAATGATAAAAGATTTATTGATTTTTGGGCAAGGTTGCAGCTTAAAAGACCACAGAATCAACATCCAAACAGAACCACAAAATAGCTGAAAAGAAGCAAGAAGCCATGGATAGGGGAAAATGTTCAATACCTTCTTGTTATATATGTTAAACACAATGTTCTGAAAGTACCACAAACCAAAAATGAGAGCCAGTTTCATATTCACTTTTGGCTTTGAAGCTTCAATCTCCCCATCTGGGCTCACTTCTTCTGGTGTTCCAGAGGCTGCTTCAAGGATCTGAGTTGTATTTCTTGAAGAAAATCCAGATGGGTGTCTCAAAATTTTGGAAAAATCCAATCTTGGACGAGAGATTTTCAACTCTTTTGATTGCTAAGACAACATAGTACCTGCCACAGATGTCATCGGCGCAATTGGACGAGAGATCTGAGAATCTGGATTTGCAGAACACCTAAAAGGGTGTCCATTTTGACTCGAGGGTTTGGTGAATGAGAGAGTTCTCAACTTTTGGTTTCTATAGGTGAGATTTGGATGAAAAGGTGAAGGGCTGACAGGATACTTGGGACGGGATTTGCAGAGAGTGACATTAGTGGATGGAAGAAGATTTAAAGTAAGCATCTTTAATGAAAACACAAGATTCTGGAACACAATAAAAGCAGAAACTTTAAAGCAAATAAAGATATTTAAGGAAGAAGATACTAATGTTCACCCGGTGGCAGCCACCTACCCACAACCTCGGGACACTGACTGTGACCGATTGTTGCGTTTGAACAAACAGATTCACAGTTTATTCCGTGAAATAAAGTGAAACTTCTTTTTTTCCCTTTTTAGCACGAGTACGAGTCCTACAAATTAACAATGGGCTCACTCCATACCACCACCCCAAAAAAAAAATGAAAATTTGACTCAATAAGTTTATATTTTATAAAAATATAAAATTCATTATTTTAAATTTTATAAAAAGATTCATGATCAGAGTGAAAAGATTATTTTTATGATGTGAAAATATTATATTAAGTAGTAACCATTTACTCATTATCTATCGTATATGTGTTAGTTTTATCATATTTACATATTGTCATGTGTTATTTATTATTAGTCGCTCTTTCTGTTTCCTTCCCTTTCATTTTTGTCATATCTAGTTTTTTCTGCGTATGGGTTTTGAGATGAGGGTTTTCAGGAAACAACATCTCTACTTTTATGAGGTAATGATAAGATCTGAGTACATTCTACCTACCCCATACCCCACTTGTGGAATTTCACTGTTGTTGTTGTTGTAACCATTTATTACTATTGTTGATTAGTGAATCTTTACAAAGTAATGTGTATTTAGAAGTTTGTAATCACAGTCATTTATGTACTTCCTTTGTCCATCTTTACTTGTCCCCAATACTATTTTTAGATGTCCAACAGTACTTGTCTATTTATGAAATTAAAAGATAATTTTACATTTAATTTCTAATTTATCTTTATTATTAATTATAATCATTTTCCTATTACATTTTTCAAGACATTATATTTATTATATTTAAAAAGTTATTTGGAAAAATTACCTATATCATTTACTCCCTCCGTCTCATTTTATGTGGTACTTTTTGACTTGGCACGGTGTTTAAGAAAAAAAGAAGACCACAGTCTAAAATCATTCTTAGATTTTTGTGTGGTTGAGAATCATTTCATTAAGGATAAAAAGAGAATTTTAAATACAAATCGTTTTCAATAGAGTAAGGTGACATTCTTTTTTGAACAAACCAAAAAGGAAATAGTGCCACGAGAATATAAAAGAAACATGTAGATATATAATTATCAATATGATGCCTTAGAATATTTCTATATGTTATTTATTAACTATGATTTAATTGTAAAATTGTATAAGAATTGAATTTTTTTTTATATAGTTTTCACAACTTGGAGCATCTTTAGGTTCATGAGAAAAATATAAGATACAAATTACATGTCCAAATAAAACTTTAATTTAAATTAATTTAAAGTGAATATATAATTTTATATCGCATGTCAAAACAGTTCCTTAATCTTTTATTTTGTGTTACACTTTTTGTACAGAGGGGATATACATTACAATAGACTAATTGATAGGTGACATGCGGCAAGTGAAGACTAATCAAGTTTAGCTCGGCAAAAATGACATTGAAACTAGCGATGAGACATATTAAAAAAGTTTGCTTTTATGTATTAAAAAACTCAAAATAAACAATATAGTTTTGTCAAGTTCTGAAATGACAAGATCAAAAACGTATTAGTGAGTCTTCAAGATAAGCTTTATCAACGGTCGTTATTGAAGAATTTGAAATATGCCTCAATAAATTCTTAACCACATACTTGACTTTGCCAAGTAAATAGTGATCATTATATTGATCATGTGTATAACATAAAAGACATTATTTAATGTTAGGTTATGATTTTATCGATTACTTATAAGATGTTTAATTTTTTATCACAATGATTATATTATATTATTAGTTATAACGCAAGTATTGAAGTTTTTTTTTTTTATTATGACATTGCCTGATAATAACAAGCAAAATCCAAATCAAAAGATGATAATTAAATTTGTCACAAAGTTTGATAATGAAAAATATCAAGCACAATAAAAAACAAGAGCCAATTCAAAAAGAAAATAACTTCCTGTTCTTTTGTCATTGCTTTACAATAATTTCGTTCCTACATATTTGTCTTGATTATATTTATTAGTACTTGTACCACCAAGAAGATAATATTTATTATATGTTCATTATAATTCCTGTGCATTTGATTCATGAAGACAAATTTATTTGTTATTTTAACTCACTAATTCAGGGGCAACAATGTTGGCGTCTATTCCATTTTAATCATAATTATTATCATGCATTTTTTTAAAACTTAATTAAATCATGTAATCATAAAATATATTCGTTTAATATAAAAATTCAAGGAGCCAATTCTTATCTATTATACTGGATAATTTATCTCATTACTTATAAAATAATAGGATCAGATAATCTTAAAACTAAATAATATTCATTAACAAATGTAAAACAAAATAATTTCGTTAAAAATATCTCAAAATTGTTATTCTTGTCTCACCAACGAAATGACTTATGAAGAACGCCGAGTTTCCCATTTTAAAATGTATTTTTGGACATTAAATATTATTTTACTATTCTCTCCGTCTATTTTTACTTGTACACTATACTATTTTTGGATGTCTAACAGTACTTGTTCAGTTTATGAAATCAAGAGATAATTTTACACCTAGTTCCTAATTTACTCTTATCATTAATTATAATTGTTTCTCTATTATATTTTTCAAGAGATTTATTGCTTCTTATTTCTTGTGCCAAGTCAATAGAGGCCCCGCAGGCAGGGGCGGAGCCACCTTTGGCTGAGGGGTGTCGAGCGACACCCCTTCGTCGGAATATTACATTGTATATATAGGTCAAAATTTGGTTTAATAAATATTTACACAAGTATTGACACCTGTTGACACAAGTTAAATTTTTAGTGTAGTTGTTAAAGGGTTGCAAAAATTGCTTGAGGTCATGTGCTCTATCCTTGATAGCAACGTATATATTTCGATTTGACATCTCTTGTTAAAAATTCTGGCTCCACCATTGCTAGTAGGGGTGACAATTAGGCGGGTTAGATAAAATTTGAGCGGGTTATAATGGGTTAAGACAGGAAACAAGTTTAGACCTAATCCAATTCAAATTTGCTTGGGTCAAAACGGGTTTTTGTTCTTTTTTAATATTTTAGTACTTAATTAAATTATATTTTTTTTATTCTGGCTATATAAAACATATTAAATTAAACAAAATATTTTAAAAATATTTTGACGAGATCTTTTTCGAGTTAATTTTGATTGCATATCAACTTAATTTTAAATAGATTGGATTAACCTGTCCAAATTTCAACTAGTTGAGTGGGTTAAATTTAATTTGTCACCCATGCGGATAAGTAAAGATGAATGAATAGAGTTACAATTTTCAAATATTAAATTGCAAATAATAAATGCAACTATTAATGAAATATACCACTCCTAGTACTTTATAGTTTTTAGCTTTCACTATAGTTTATTTGAGAAGACAATTTCAATTTAAAACACTTTTTTTCCTTTTAAACCTCCTAACTTTTTCTTTCACAGTGAAACTTCACCAAATTCAAACTCTCTTCCGCCAGTAAATTCTGAAGCCCACTTGTGAAGGAGACGATCGAAACTGAGAATGGCAGCAAAGCAAATGGAAGAAATACAGAAGAAATTGGCAACATTGAATTACCCAAGAGCTAATGCCCCTGCACAGTCCCTTCTCTTTGCCGGCATGGAAAGATACGCTCTTCTTGAATGGCTTTTCTTCAAGTACAACCCCTTTTTATCCCCTTCCTCATAAGAAACAAATATTACTTTTAAATGGGTGATCTTTATTTTTCTAAATTTTTACTTTTCCTGGTTTGAGTTCTCAGGTTATTAGGGGATAAGTCACCATTTTCTCAGCAAAATCTACAAGGGGATGCTGTGGATCGCGATGAGGAGACTTCTCGAATTCAGTGTATAGCTTATTTTTCAAATACCTTTTTTGATTGATGTTGGAAATTGGTCAGAATTCTAGTTCTGGTGCATTTATTTGGCAATGCAGTGCATAGTTCTTATTGGTGTTTTGATCTTACTATGGGCATATCCGTGAGATAATTTCGTTAGCATCAAGTGAGCTTTATGTTTTTAATTATCAGTAAAGAGCTTTGTTTTGGTTCCCCTGTGAAAATGCTGATTAAATTTTTCATGAGAAGGATCAATAAGTCCTTGAAAATGTTTATTTTAGGTTAGATCTGGAGCAATTGTAGGAAATTGTTGTGTAAATGTTGATTCTTTTGTCTGTTTGATCTGGTACATTTGTGTATTTTTGGCAGATTTAGCCGAGATTGCAAAGTTTCTAGGCATTACTACTACTGTTGATCCAGAAGCAATCCAAGTGCGTCTTATTGCCTTTTTCCCTTTTAGACAAGTAGTGTACTCCATTTTATATAATGTGTCACTGATAGATGTATTTGGATATTCGGCAACTTGTAAATGAAATGTTGAGTCAATCTTCTGCAGTTCTAGTATTTGGTTATTGTTAGTCTGGTTGTGAAGTTTGATACTGTCCCTCATTGATCATAAGCCATACTGTACTCGGATATTAAAAGAATTCGTAATCTGAATCTCTTCGCTTGTGGAGTAATGACACTAAATATCACGTAAATTCTGATTAAAGGCTAGACTAACTGGATGTACTCAAACAGAGAGACAAGTATGACTTTGATCCATTTGTTGAAAGTGTTTTACTTTACTTACCTTGCTTAAGGACAAGTACTGTCCCTTTGACTCTTCATCTCAGTTTTCACTGTTAATTGCTAGGATTGTATTGTTGTACGTTTTCTTATAAGCAAAAGAACATGCAAAAAAAATTAAAGGTAATGTTTGATAAAGAAAGTTGCAGACTTGCAGTGCTCTAATTAGGTGTGGAAGACAAGTTCTAATGGCAAAATCCTTAGGATTGCCCATCATGTCTGGTTAAATGTTTCTGATTCCTGGAATTCCCTTATGGTTGGGCCTATGATTCTCATTTAACAACCTATATGTGGATGCAAGCAACAAGAATTTAGTTATTTTTTTTGTATCCTCCTTATAAAATGAAAATTTTGGATTTTTTTTTTCAAATCTAGCTAACTCTTGCTGGGAAGAGTTGCTTGGCATTCATGATGGTAGGAGGTAGCGGGTACTTGGTGGAATAGTTAAGGACATGTGTTGGCGTGGTACCTAAGTAAGCTATGGTCATGTCCTTAGTAAGCTATGAGTGTGCTTTATCCTGTCTTGTCTTATCACCTCTCTTTGAGACTTCTTCGACCTATCTCTATCTCTCTTTATACTCATCATAGCCAACCTCTTACACCTCCTAATTGGAGCATTTGTGCATCTTCCCTTCACATGCCCAAACCACCTCATTCTTGCCTCCTTCATCTTGTCATCACAGAGGCCACTCCTACTTTATCCCGAATAGCTTCATTCCGAACTCTGTCTCTCTTAGTATGACCAATATCCATCTCAATGCCCTCATTTTTCCTATTCTATCTTTCGAACGTGCAAGTTCTTGATCGGCTAACATTCTGCTCCATACTACATTTCTGGTCTCACCACCACTTTATAAAACTTACCTTTAAGCTTGGTGGCATATTCTTAACATACAAGACACTGGATGTGAGCTTCCATGTCATCTACCTTACTCTAATACAATGTGTAACATCATCGTCAATCTCCCCATTTCCTTGAATTATCACTCGTATATACTTGAAACCTCCTTTCTTGATGTCTGGAGATGACTTGAGTATTAATCTTTACTTTCACATCTTCATACGAGTTACGTCACTGAACTTGCGTTCCACATGTTTTGATCTTATTCTTTCTCAATTGAACCCTTTAGATTCCAGAGTTTGTCTCCAAACTTCCAACCTATCATTAACTCCGCCGCGTGTCTCGTCAATCAAAACTATATCATCTACAAATAACATCACCATGATACTCTCTTTAGATATGTGGTGTCAATTCTTCCATCACCAAAGCAAATAAAGCAAGCTAAGAGCTGATCTTCGGTGCAACCCCATCATGACTGTAAAGTGATTCGAGTCTCCTCTCGCTATCCTAACTTGGGTCGTGACTCAATCATACATTTTCTTAATCACCCTAGTGTAAGCTACATGTACACTTTTGGCCTCCAAACATCTCTATAGAACCCCTTAGAGATTTTGCTGTAAACTTTTTTTAGGTTAATGAACATAGAGATTTTGTCGTAAACTTTTTTTAGGTTAATGAACACCATATGTAAATCTTTCTTCCTCTCCAAGTACTGCTGCATCAATCTACTTATGAGATGTATGACTTATATAGTCGAATGGCCTAACATGAATCCAAATTGGTTTTCAACCTCTTCATCATCGTCTCCACCACTCTCTCCAAACTTACATGGTTTTAACAAACTGATACTACTATAATTGTTGCAATTTTGAATATCATTCTTATTTTTGTACAAAGAAATCATTTTACTCCACTTTCATTCTTCGGGCATTTTAGATGTCCTAAAAGTACATTTAAACAACCTAGCATTCAGTCCATATGTTGCAATACTTGTTCTTTTCATCGGGATCTTGTCAGGCCCGATAGCCCTCCCCCTTCTTATTTGACAGATAACTTTCTTAATCTCTTCAAACTCCCCAAAGTTTCGACGACTTTCAAAGTGCTCTAAATCGCCACCACAATATTCATGTCCTCCTCTTTATATGACTGCAATCGTCGTGTAATGTGCGTCTTGCACCAATACTTTGTTTTCTTTGTTTTTTATGCACTTCACTTTATCAAAGTCTCTGGCCCTCCCCTCTCTCACCTTGGCTAGCCTCTACACCTTCTTTTCCTCATCTTTGTCCTGAAGTTCTTCATACAAGCATTCAAATGCTTCTGTTTTAACCTTTGTGACCGGTAACTTTGCTTCCTTCTTGCATTGCATTTCATTTTTGTCAATGTCGTATATTTGTGATATTTAGAGTCAAGTGGTTTCTGTGAAAAGACTTGAGATTTCCCTTGGTTGAGTAATGACTAACACCTCATCCTCAAGTAAACTGAAACCTTCTCCTATGGTGTATACCGACAGGTTAGAGTGAGACCTTGGAGCTTAAATTTTTTTGTTTTTTTTTTTTATTTTTTGCATCACCATTGTTTTTCAGCCCCTAAAACTTTTTCTCCCATTGAGTTTCAACATATGGAAAACGTGGAGCCAACCAAAGAAAATACACTTAGTAAAAGATCAGATCAACGAAGATCAATGACACATGCCTCTAATGTAGGTAGTAATATAATAACAGGAGTTGAAATAAATACGCTGGATTTATTTCATGCTTGGATTCCAATATACTTTTATATACAACATGATGGAAATAACCTGGTATACTAGTTATCATTTAAAATTTCCTTTTATTTAGGTCTTACACCATATTCTCACTTATCAACTTTGCTTCAGTAAGTTAATTGGTGAGGAAATGGCGTGAAAAACAAAGATGATTTTTTGGAGTTACACAAAAGCCCTAGATATTAATAGAACTTTCTAGAATTTTGTAGAGTAATATCTTTGATATTTTTACCTAGGAAAAATCTAGATAGTCTCGAGTATTAGATATTTGAGAAAGATATTTGTGGTGAAATATAGAATAGTCTAGATTCTTGTTAGATAGTTAGAAGATAAAGTTATTTAGATATTTCTTGTAGATGTATCTAGAATTATTTCTAGAGGCATCCCTACACAAGTATAAATAGGGATGATCATAGTCATACGTACTTGACCAAAAAAATTGAAAGCAATTTAAGAAGTCCTCTTGATGACAAACTGGCAAATAATAGCACATACAAGCAAAATAAGCAGATTAATGCGAAGTGGAGTACTTCTTGAAGAGGACAATTTCCTCCCGTTTATTTGATCATATTATAAAGTGTAAATCAGCTCATGAAATATGGAGGACCCTTGATGAGGTGGAAAGTCAACTTTGTAAGTGGGCTTTTAGGTTTCATGGAGTTTAGTTGATGGGATATTCTTAGGTTAGAACACAGGGATACTGCTTATGATGCTATGGACAATGATTATATTCTGTAGCATCTTTGAACAGCCGGCACTAATCCTACTGTTGGGCTTGGATTACTCTATTGCTTCCAATACTGTTAAGGTTTTTGATGATTTCTAAAAAAAAAAAAAACTTTATGCTGATTCTGTTGCAGGGACGGGGTAGTTATGAAGATCGTATGGAAATGCTACGCCTTATTGTGGATCTTGTGGAGGCAAGCATGTATGCTGATAATCCTGAATGGAGGTTAGACGTTTGACTGCACCTTAATGTTTGTAGAGATTTTGCCCTATAAATACTTTGAAACACACATTTCATTGCAGTTTGATTATTACTTTATATTTGGAATACCTTAATAGTCTCTTCTCCTGGTAGTGTGGATGAGCAGGTAGCAAAAGATATTCAATTGATTGATGCCATAGCTGAAAAGCAGGCTCAAATTTTTTCAGAAGAATGCAAACTGTTTCCTGCGGATGTTCAAATCCAGTCCATCTATCCTTTGTAAGGAAGTTTTCTTTTTCTCCACCAAATTATTTACTTATTGAATATGTTATTTTCTTTCGAAGGGGAATTGTTAAAGTCATAGTGGACTTCGAGAAAAAGGAAAAAATTACCTATATGAAAATTTTATATTCAACAGTAGCACCTAAAGTGAGAACCTTTTGAGATCATTACTGCTTCGGCACCTACAATTTAGTGGCACCATACTTGTGCTCTTGGATTTAAGTTCCATGCCAACTCTTCTTGAAAGTTCAATAAAAGGCCATGACTAACCAAAAGAGCTTTTTCCATGTCTTTAAGGCTGGCACCTTTTTTCTGTCTCGCTGTGGAAAAAGAAGACAGACAAGTTCCTCTGACGTAGTCTTAAGGAGAATGTTCTTTCTCTTTTCCTCTTTTTACCCTTCACTTCCACTAAGCTTATAAATGTGGCATTTATGCTGTCAAAGATTCGTCAAAGGGCACACGATATGGTAAATCAAAGGAAAGAGTGTTTTGGTTGCAGCTTGTCTTTTAAAGTTTGTAGTGTAATCTGAATTTTCCAATTCTGGAATGTTTTACCGGTTGAGCAAATAGAGGTAAACTATTGCCTGTGATGTCGACGTAATCCATTCTCTGCATCTATGATTGGATAAAGTATAATGGCAAATGGAAATTGGAACTTAGAAAAAGGTTTGGTAAAGAACTCCAGAATCTACTCAAAGGCAGGGATTTTAAGTTGTGTACCTGTTGCTGATAAGCTGGTGAAAGTTTTCATTTCAGGTCTCAGTTGTATTTAGGTCCTTCAGGGAGACTTAGCATACTTGCTATTACTGTGTGGAAGAACACTTCAGTCTAATCTTTTTCTATTGCAAAACCATCCTAGCCAAAAGAAGTGGTGCAATATTTGATTCAGAGGTCTGAAATGGATGAAGCCCATTGACAAAACCACCTAGCCAAACCTGGAGTGTAATATTAATTCAGAGGTCCATATGGATGAAACCTGTTGTCTCTTTAATTTCTACATGTCATGTTTGTTATCCCTTGACCTTTACCAAGATTAGACGGTGAAGATTTTTGGCAAGCAGAAAAAGATGAAGAGTAGAAAGAGGGGTGGGGGGTCAATCAACCTAGCCAATTCTTGGGTGAAGGAAAAATGACCACAAAGTATTTAGCGAATTTGAAAGGAAATAATATTGAAAACAATGATTCACTTGTACTCTTTGCTTTTGTTTGAGACTGCTTATCTTCCGATACTGTCAAACCTCTATATAACAACATTACTTGTCTGAATATTTTTTTGGTTGCTATAGCGAGATGTTGTTCTAGAGAATATATAATACAACATACTATGAAAGTCGGTTCCAAAGAAATCTAGGTTGTTATAGTGAATGATGTTACAGAGAGGTTCTTCTATATAACTGTGATAGTCCTGTTCTGGTTCTGACTTGTTAGCCAGCAGTTATTTGGTGAGGTTTTCTCCTTTTCAAAAGCAAGATTAGATGTGCCTGGTTGCTTGAATTAACATATGTTGTGTGCTTTATTTACCCTCCAGATAGTAACTTTCTATTGATCTTATTGTAATCGAAGTTCACTTGCAGGCCAGACATATCTGATTTGGAGAAGCAACTTTCAGATCAATCAAATAGGCTTCTGAGTCTTCAGGAAATGGTTGATGATTTAGCATCCAAGGTTAATCCTCTCAGCACTCACTGCTTTGTTTCTCTTGTATTTAGTTTCAGCTAGCATCTATATGCTTCAATTGGTTATATTTTGTGTTCAACTGGAAGTTATGTTTAATTCTTCACCTTCTCTTACAGCATCCATACAACCCAGATGAGGAATATGTAGATGTTGAAGCAAAACTACGGGGACATTTGGAATCCTTTTTAGACACCGCAAGGACCTTTAACACAATCTATACTAAGGTTTTGTTTTCTTCATTGTTCATCTATTTATGATCCTGCGGTTATCTTCATTGAGTGCATACTATAGAGGCTGGTATTTTGTGAAGGATCCCCCATCAAGTCCTCCCTTCCTTATCCTTTGGCTCAGTGTCTTTATATGTCCCTGATTACTTTTTGTGTTTGAATATTCTCATCTTAACGTATTTGAGGATATAACTGTAGGAAATACGTCCGTGGACCCACATGATGGAAGTCCCACAACTACATGGGTTTGGGCCAGCTGCCAATAGACTATTGGAAGCATATAAGATGCTCTGGAAGGTACTTTAATTTGAATTATATGTTTTATTCAGGATAGTGAAAATTTGTGTTTTATCAACAAAAAGCCTACTTTATTAAATTTTGGAGGATTTGAGCCAGTTCTAGGGCGACAAAAGAGGTTCTACTGGGGTTGGACGCTTTGCTGATAAAACCTCCAATACAGATAGGAGCATAGATGACACCGCTCGTTTAGTTGATCATCCCTTTTACTAGGAAGCGTGTTGTTTCCACTTTGACATTGTTGAGTCCGGTGACTGTTTCAGTGTAGTTTATTGCCTTCTGATACACTAATGCCATTTTCAAGAGGATATACATGAGTAATTCCTTTGTCCTGACATCTTTGGCAGTTCCTAGGAAACTTGAAGAATCTTCGGGATTCACATGCAGCTGTAGCTGTTGGTTCCTCTGAAACAGTGGCTGGCGAGCCATCTTCTGTGACAAGAATAATCTCTGAATGTGAAACTGCTCTTACACTCTTGAATCGCGATCTTGCAATTCTTTCAGCTTCTATTGCCCGTGAGCGAGGTGAAGATACATCTTTGTAATTTATCATGTGAGAGATCACAGTATTTGTTCTTCTTGTAAAATCACAACACATTGGTTGTTAGAAGTTCACTGGTCATGTGGCAAATGAGTTCTCGATTAGATTGTTGTGCGCATGTAACAAAGGCCTATGATTTTTGTATCTAAATGAAACTGATCCAAGGCGTCTTGAATTAATTTGTGCATAAGTACCAAACGTCTATGATTTTTGTTAGCAAGTATATATTCCATTTCTTTTACAAGGTGGTTAAAAAGGTAGTGAAAGTTGGGTATGTGTATTGTCTTACCATGGAAACCCTTTTTGCCTGGTGAAACTAGGCGTTTTTGGTACTACCATGGATACCCTTTTTTCGTGGTGAATCTAGGAGTTTTTGGTATGGATGATGATGCTTTTTAATTTTCTCAGGTTTGATTGGTCCACAGTTTTAGGGAACATCTTTTTCTGGAAAATAAATTTCGTGGGTGATATTTTAATCCGAACCCATCTTCAACAACTCCCATCCCACCTCCACATCTTTACCTCCTCCTTTCCCCCATTAGTATTTGTTTTAGATTGCATATAAATGTTTTTGGAATTATGTTTTTTTTACTTTGTTACTAAAGATTGAAGAATTTCGTTTTACTTTTCAAATAAGAGAGAATTTTAGAGAGCTCCCTCGCATTTTTTTTTGTCTTTCTTCAGGTTTTGCTTTGAACATTAACCATCCTTGTATCATATGTTATTATCCTCTCTTTATTTTAATCTTATCTTAGATAAAGGATGTCAACAATAGTATAAAAATCAGGTGGTTACAATAAATTTTATTGTGATAGAAAATAAATCTGTATATATAATAAAGGAGAGTAGTTGACAATGTGGTTAAGCCAAGTGACAAGCTATTGAAAAGACACTTGACAATTTTAGGATAACAAAATTAAGAAATATGGTAATAAAATATTTTAATTAAGAGATTAAAAATGTTTGAATTAGCAAATACATTAGATTTTTAAAAATAAAAGTAAAAAAATAAAAAAAAGAAGAAATAGAGGAATATTATTTAAACTACTGCATGTATAAATAGTAAAAATCAAAATATAATTTCAAATTAAATAATGCCATATTTATACATGATAAAAATCATATATAAATATAATATTATTGTCTATATAAGAAGAATATGTTTTTAAAATTGAAAAAAAATATAAATAGCAAAAAAGATGTCACAGGACATTTTCTATTTTAGTTTTATTATTACATATAAATATATATATTTAGCAGAAGAAATGATCTGAAACTTTTAAAAAAAATGTCAAATCAAATTATGTAAAAATATATGTGCAGTTCTTTAAAGGTTATAATAACTATTTACTAAAATTGATTTAGAAAAATATATAAATAATATTAATTATGAGATAAACGTAAGAAAGTAGAAGAAATTAAATATGAGCAACTTTTCTTTTAAAAAAGACAAAATAATTTATTTTAAAAAAAATAAATAGAATTTCTTTTCTCTGTGTGTGTAAATAAATAAATAAAATAAAATAAAATAACTTTAATTAAAGACACAGAAATAGCCCAAAATAAAATAAGAAAGAAATTAGTAGAATAAAAAAAATTGAAAGAAATATTTGTCAGCAGTAAAGATTTATTTACAGAAAAACTAGAAAAAATAATAATCTTTAATTAAATATACATAAAACAATTAAGACAAAATAAAAGAAAAAAGAAATTAGTAAAATAAATAATAGACGATACACATATTATTATTTATACATTTTACTTTTATATAAATAAAGAACTCAATTTAACATTAAGTAACTTAAATTTAAATTCAACATTTTATATATTGAAATAAAAAATAAGAAAAGTCATTTATTTATTATGTGTAACACACACAATTTAAAAAAAAAAAAAAAAAAGAGCACCGACAAACTAGAAAAAAATAATTAAAATATAGTATAAAGAATATTCGAAGAGGGGTGGGGGGGGATGCAGAAATAATATTTTTAAAATATAATGAAATAAGTAGATGAGACACATATTTTTGTTTGTAAATTTTAATTAAAGAGATGTGAACAATAAAATAGATTTGTTTTATATTAATAAGAATAGAACTTGGTAATTATATTATGCTAAGTGGTAAGCTAATAAAAGCCAATATTAACCATTTAAAACATGTTACATTATCTTTATTTATACATATTTAATTATGAGGGGTTGAGGGTGGGGTGGATGGCGGTGGGGTGGAGTGTAGGGAGAGACGAGATATATTCATTGAGAAATAATATGATTGTTGAACATTCTAAAACATAATATAAAATTTTCAACACGTTCGATAAGATATCACAAGCGATTCTCTCGTAAGATTTCTTCGTGATTTGAAAGCCGTAAGTGATATTTTTTGAATTAGGATGATGTGGACCTTCTATTTTGTGGATCTTCTTGAGGTGTTTGGCTCTCAAGAGAGTCTAAACACATATTAATTTCTTTGTGACTGTTTTGTGCATTTATAAAAAAATTTTAGATGACTTTTCACTTAAATATATTATCCTTTTATATATGCATGAATTACATCTTGATCTCCTTGAGAATATTTCATGAATTCGTAAAACTTCAAGACGTCTTTTCATGAAAATATATTACCCTTTATATATGCATGAAATAAGTAAAATAGTTTTTTAAGAATCCTAATTGAAATTGAACTTGTACCGTGGACTCACACAAAATTCGTAATATTATGAAGTACAAAGAAATTAATGTTACAAAGCAAAACATCTGAAACAGTAAAGAACCAAAAAGCTAACTATAGAGTGAAATTGAAGTCAATTCAAAAGATTGGACAATTTCAAATTATAGTCAAATAAAACTTTTCATATTAGACAAAAGAAGTATTAATTTATGATTACAGATTGCATCATCATTATTTCTGAATTAATGTAATCTCCTCAGTTCAATTAAAGTAAAATTATAATAAGTTCAGTTTGAATAAATATTCTACAAATATATATAACATCACATAACAGTCAATTCAACAAAGCAAAAAAAAGTGTAAAATGAGTAAAACAATGGCAAATTGTGTGACTCATTATTCATTTTTCACCATTGTTGCTATTCTAGTTTCTTCAATATTTGCATTAACAAAAGCTATGAACATTGGTTTTAGCATTGATCTCATTCATAGAGATTCTCCAAATTCCCCCTTTTATGATCCCTCCTTAAGTTTTACAGAGCGAATGAACAACTCATTTCATCGCTCTTTCAATCGCTCTATTAGCCTTCATTCGCAATCATCCTCTGTTGTCGTTGCTTCAAATAATGGTGAGTATCTCATGAGATACTCCATAGGTACCCCTCCTATGCATACCTTAGGGGTCGCTGATACTGGCAGCGACCTCACATGGACTCAATGTTTGCCCTGTAAACATTGTTTCAAGCAACAATCTCGTTTCTTCAACCCGAAAAAATCATCGAGTTATAAACCCTTACATTGCAAGTCCAAAATGTGTCATGCCGATTTACCAACGTCCTGCAACAGGACGAAGAAGACTTGCGCGTATCAAATCATGTACGGAGACAACTCATACAGCATCGGTGATCTAGCGAGGGAGACCATACGATTTGGATCGTCGAAAAACAAAAAAGTCAAGTTGAAAAAAACTGTAATTGGATGCGGGCATGATAATGCAGGTACATTTAGCGGTGACAGAGAATCAGGGATTGTAGGGCTTGGAGGTGGGAAATTATCATTAATTTCCCAAATGGGTTCGTCAATTGGGGGAAAATTCTCCTATTGTTTAGCTCCATTGGTTCAACAAAGTACCAATATTCCTAAAAGCAAAATAAATTTTGGTACTAGCGGACTCGTATCGGGCGTTGATGTTGTTACAACACCCTTAGCTCAAAAACTTCCAGCAACTTACTATTTTCTCACACTGGAAGGTATCAGTGTGGGTAAAAAAAGATTGGATTTACGAAATATGTCTTTCTCTTTCGGAGAAGGTAACATTATTCTCGATTCAGGGACAGTTTTGACGCTGCTTTCGCCTGAAATATACGTAAAACTGGAAACAATGGTGAAAGGTGCAATCAAGCTGCCCACTGTGGCGGATCCAACTGGTTCACTAAATTTGTGCTACAAATCTCTTTCCATGGAGAAAATTCCGATAATCACGATGCATTTTACAGGCGCAGATGTGAAATTGGGTCCTTGGAATACATTTGTGGTGACAAGTGAAAGCTCAATTTGCTTTGCTTTTGCTGGAACATATGGTGCTCAAATTTATGGGAATATTGCACAGATGAATTTCTTGGTGGGTTATAATTTAATTAGTAAGAGAGTATCCTTCAAACCTACTCACTGCTCCAAACAATAGAATTAAGTGCTTCTTTACTAAATTATTCTCATTAATGATATAAACAGATATTTTTGACAATTTATATTCTCGGTGAGAAAAATTGTTGTTTAATGCTAAGGCTAAAATTTAAAATAAATGATTGATTCTCTCTTAATTTTCTTGGATCTTGGACCATGAATTCTACATTGACGACTAATTCATACTTCTGGATCTGATTGTGCTGTTGAACAATGTTTATCTATATATATATAAGTGTGGGTTGCCCCTTTGCGCCCACCAAAACCAATCAGAATCCATCAAAACAGGCTGCTCTTCGTCGACGTGTCTACTCCTTTATCATATAGGCCTGTAAAATTATTTTGTGAAATTTTTAATTAAATCTTTTTTTGACAGCTGCTAATTGACATGCCTTGCTTCAAATACTTCAACTATGATTTTAAAATATTACCCCCAATGAGACAATTTTTCCGACTGTTTCAACTATGATTTTGCTATATCGCCTTAAAACAAATCTCTGTCAAAACTAGACAAATAAAATTAACTAACTAAACCAACAAAATACTTCCACGTATAACCTTTTGTGGGCCCCATATTTTAGGTATTTTCAGAACTTCAGTTCACCGCCGAAACCCCAAAACTACCACCAAACTCCATGAGAACAACCCTCCAGACAACCCTAAACCAGTGTCAAGAACCCCCCCCCCCCAACGCTGCATACCGTGGCAACTCCGACCAGCCATAAAAAAAAATCCAGATCGCGCCTGAAAAACGACATCGCCATCTCAAAATCCCCTCAACAACCCCACCAAAATCACCTCCAAAAACCTCTAAAAAGTCACTAAAATCCCCTCAACAACCCTACCAAAATCACCTCCAACCCCTCTCCCCATAAAAAAACATGTTTTTTTGCTGACGTCAGTACCTGTTTGTATTATATACTAATAGGGTATACATATACCAACAGGGTATCACAGATGATTAAACTCAATCCTATATGATACCGATATGGTATAAATATATTGACAGAGTATATAACGAATATATTTTCTATCAATTTAATTTAATAATTTTTTATTTGTTTCTTAAAAAAAATTCTATATACCAATTGAGTATCAATATACCGTCAGGGTATCACAAAGGACTAAGTTCATTCTATATGATACCCCTATGGTATATATATACTGCCAGAGTATATTTCATAGTATTTATGTTGACGTCATGATGTCAGCACAAGAAATAAAAAAGGGACAAGTGGATAGAAAAGTAAATAGTTTGGGTAATAGGTTCATTAAAGGTAAATAATTTCAAATTAGGTCTATTTTGTGTACTTTTCCTAAATTATTTTTGCTCAGATCAGCCCAAGGCCAAAAAGTTTGTCTTTGTTCTTTTTTTTTTTGCTTTTTTTTAGAGCAATTTTTTTAAAAAAATATTTTTATTTTATTTTACTATGGCTTTTTATATAAAAAAATTTCTTTTTTCAAAAAACCCCTTTATTGTATTTTTTGGGAAGCGTTTTTTTTAAGAAAAACTTATTTTGTTTTTTCAATGAGGCTTTTTATATATAAAAAAAATTCAAAAAAAAAAATTCATGTATTTTTTCATATATCAATATTGTATAAATTTGTATAAACATATAGCAATATTGGATAGATAGTTATATAATGTATTGACATTGTAAAAATTATGTATAAACATGTATCATATTATATAAATAATATGTAAATGTGTGTTGGTATTATATAAATTGCATACAAACGTGTGACAATATTATATAAATAGGTATGTAATGTATCGACATTATATAAATGGTACATAATCATGTATCAATATTGTATAACTAATTATGTAATGTATCGATATCAATATTTATTTGACCATTATGCATTCCCACCTTAATAAATAGAATAATAAATAATAACAAAATAAAATATATATTTATTTTTTTTACAAAAAGGTGAAATAATTATTTAAAAAAAGGATTGTAAAAAGGCTTTAAGAAATATAAACAAAACAAAAAAAAAAAAAATAAATAGCACAACTAAAAAAAATCAAAGATTAAAAAGAAAAGGAAAAAATTAATGGTCAAACGGCTAAAGTAGCACGTCTAGTCAACATCTGGCCACTAAATACACTGACTTGTCATTTTCTTTACAAGTTAAATGGTCGAGCAACCATTTTGAGGTATGAACAACGTTGACTAGCCACTTTAAGTAAAAAAAAAAGAAGTGATTTTTAGTTTTTCTGTAAATAATTTTTCTCAATCGTCTATGGGTGTAATTATTTATTTCTTTTAAACTTGACATGATGTTTGGGCTCCTTTTACGTCCACCTTTTCTTTTCATTATCAATAAAATCGGACCCATAATCTAAATTTAATTTTTTAAAAAAAATTTAAAGTAGCAACATAAATTGCTTGGGTTTTTTCTTCCATTAATTTTTTTTGCAAAAATACAAGCCAAGTAGTATGCTTGGTTTAGGAAGTTCGATTATTACAAGACTCCATTGGCATTTTACTGTATTATTATCCTACATTTGGGATGTAATTTTTGTATTAAGGATATCCAGTTTTAAATTAGTAGGATTAAAATAATAATTATCGTATCAATTTTTAATTTGTACTGTTTAAATTAGTAGATACTCATATATAATTTAAAGGTATATTACATAAACATGTTCTTAACTTATCCTCAACTGATATTTTGCCCTATAACAAGCAATAGACACTTAAATTTGTATAAAAATAAACAAATAAACATATTTGTCGTACGTGGTGTTCTACATGTATTGTGCCATGTAGGATGTGTATGTCTACTCATTCAATTTTATATAATTTTGAGTTTTTTCTTACACACAATTTACTTTTTTCATTTTTAAAAAAAATTGTTTCATGAAAAAAATATTTTAACCAATCAAATATAAAAAAAACAGTTTTAAGTACATATCCTTATATTTAAACCAAGTTAAAAAACAGAATTTATAAGTTGGACTTTTTCCCTCAACAGCAATACGATGGGCTCACCTTATTATTATGAGGATAAGATTATTAAATTTCATAAATTTGTGTCATTTGCCATTAAATGCTTTTTCAGTATGAACTAATCCATGCAATTAATAAGTCAACAGTATGAAATAAGAAGAGTCAACATAAAATCTTCAAATTAACCATGACGGAAAACATTATTAATGTTGAACTAGACCACAATTAATTAGTCTCGGTATTTGTATTTACGTTTTTTTTCATATAAATTAAACCTATTGAGATTTTTGAAATTCCATCATCATAGGAAAAAAAAAAATAATCATGAAACTCCATTATTTCATATTACTCTATCTTGCAAGTCTCTCTTATTTTTCACAATCTGAAAATGAAGATGGTTTTAGCATTGAACTCATTCACCGCGACTCACCAAAATCACCATTCTATAACCCTGCGTTAAATCCAAGAGAACTAATGTACAACGCGTTACAACATTCTATCAAACGTGCAAGTTTCTTATCGTCAACTTCTCAGTTATCAACTTCTGTAATTTCTGATATAAACGGAGTATACCTCACAAAAATTTCAATTGGCACGAAACCAAAAGCCAAACTAGCTGTGGTTGACACCGGTAGTGATCTTATATGGATACAATGCCAACCTTGTATCCATTGCTACAAACAAAAAACTCCGATTTTTAATCCAAAAAATTCGTCTACGTATAGACCAATTTCTTGCAATTCTAGTCAATGCAAGAAGCTCCCTGGAGGCTCTTGCGATAGGAAGAAGAAGACGTGTTTATATTTTGCTGGTTATATCGATCAATCATTCAGTTTTGGTGATCTAGCTAGTGAGACATTCACATTCGAGGATGCAACAAATAGTACTCGTCGAAAGAGATTGTCCTTCTCCAATGTAAGTTTTGGTTGTGGAAGGAGAAATAATATCACTATACATGATGTTGAACTAACTGGAGTTATTGGTCTTGGAGCTTCACCATTTTCACTTGTGTCCCAAATTAAACCAATATTTGGGCATAAATTTTCATATTGTTTAGTCCCATTCTTCCAATCCAATGTGTCTAGCAAATTAAATTTTGGAGAAAAAGCTTTACTTTCTTCAAGTAAGCATTTGGTTACAATGGTTACATCCCCATTATTTATAAAACCTCCAAAAGTTTTTTATTTCCTACACTTATTAGGAATTTCCATTGGGAATAAGACGATTCGATTTCACAACACATCCAAATATGTTCATGAGGGTGGGAACATTGCTATAGATTCAGGGACTACATTTACTTTTTTACCAACAGAGATATATTCAGAGATGAAGACGATTATGAAGCGCAAAATAAATTTGAAGCCCCTAAGAAGCAACACAACGCGATTCTTTCACTTGTGCTATCGAGGATTGCGTGTTTCAGATGTTCCACCAATAAGATTTCAATTTGAAAATGCAACGGTGAAGTTGGAGGCCATAAATAGTTTTGTCAACATCGGAAAAGACGTTATTTGCCTTGCTTTTGCTCCAACAAAACATTTGCCAATATTTGGGAATGTAGCACAAACAAATTTCTTTGTTGCCTATGATCTTGAAAAGAAGACTGTTTCCTTTAGACCCCAAAATTGTGCTTAGTTGTAACAAGGGTTACATGTATCATGTCGATGTTCGATATATATATATATATATTTATTTATATAAGTATATATCTAAAAGTATGTTATTGTACTCCAAATGTCATGATATATATCAGTCTAATTTTATAAGTGGAATCTAGGGATAGAGAAGATTCGAAAAATAAAAATTCAATATTTGAACTTGAAATTATACTTCAATTAGTGTAGTTAAAACTCTATACATGTGTGCGCGTGAAACATACCTGAGGAAGCCACTGAAGGCTCTAAGAAGAGTGGACAAAATGTAATTCTTTGGAAGGAAAAAGTCTAGTATAGAATGAACCAGCAACTCCCGCGACAAAGCAATTTGGAGGATCAAATGATCCATCTCCTGATCCCATATTCTGTCTTCGTGGAATGTTGGTTATCTATTATATTGGGTCTCTTGGATCTCTCTGTGCATGCACTTAATGGTTTAGGAGAATTACATATTTTAGTCATCTATTATATTGGGTTGTGTTTGATAGGGTGGAAAGCTTACCAACTCAGCATCGAGGTATTTTTTAATACCGAGGGAATGATAATTTAGGTAGGTGATAGAACAATGAAGTATGAACTTACGAAAAGATAACAACTTAGGTATGTTTTTGATTATTAACTTTAAAACTTATCTTTAAGTCTTGGTGGCAAATTATTCTTACACAAGACATCATATGCGAGCCTCGTTTCATTCACCCAATATCAATATAATATATAACATGTACATCATCGTCAATCTACCTATTATCTTAAATTATTGACACAAGATAGATATTGAATTTTCCTTTCTCGGAGATGAGTTGTATACAAATTCTCACTTCCATGGCTACATTGTTTATATGTCACTGAACTTAAACTACAAGTACTCTGTTTTATTCTGCTCAACCTAAACCCTTAAGCCTTTAAGATTTGTCTCCAGACTCCAACCTATTGTCTATTTTACTGTATATCTTGTCAATCAATGTTTTGTCATCTGCAAATAACATATACCATAATACCTCCCCTAGGATATGTTGCGTCATTTTATTCATCACAAAGGCAAATAAATGGGCTAAGGATTGATCCTAGGTGCAACTTCATCATGATTGGAACGTGCTATAGGTCTTCTCCACTTTTCTCATCGGGATCTTGGATCCATCATATATGTCTTTAAGCATCCTAATATAAGCTACATGTACACCTCTACTCTCCAAACATCTCAATAGATTCCCCACCCCCACCAAACGTAATCATGTGAGTTTGGGTCAATTAATGAAAATCATGTCAGTCCCCTTAGTCTCCCTATATTGCTCTATCATTCCTAACGAGGTGAATGACTTATGTAGTTGAACGCCCTAATAAAAATTTAAATTGATTTTTGATATTAGACACATCTTTCTTGCCTTCTCATCACTCTTTTCCAAACTTTCATAGTGTAGTATAGCTTAACAGCTTGATATCTGTATAGTTGTTGAAATTATGAATATCACTCTTATTCTTGTTTAATGAAGAAATTATTTTACTCTGCTTCCATTCCTCGAACATTTTTAACATCCTAAAAATAACGTTAAATGATTGAGTTAGCCACTCTATTCTGCTTTACCTGCGCTCTTTCAAATTTCAATTGAAATCTCATCTAATGTGGCCGCTCTTTCCCTTTTCATTTTACGATAACCTTCTTAAACTTTATACCTCTATAATTTTGAATATCACCTTCATTTTCTATCCTCTTTAATAAGCTATTTCTAAGACCAAAAGATGAAATTTTCAAAACTAGAATCAGACTTAACTAAGACCACAACCCCTTACCCCTACCTCATAATCTGTCATGATCCAAACTAAGATTTAGGTGTGACACGACGATTGGGTCCACAACTAAATTATATTAACACATAGTAAGCATATATAAGGTAAGTAAAAAAATAATAGAAAGCAAAATGATGGGTGAATTTCAGTGAAAGTCCAAAGATAAGGGTAAAGCTTAGGCCTGATAATACAATGCTTGCATGTAGGTCAAATTAGCACATCCTCACCGTGCTTGCAGGTAGGTCAAATTAATATCATGTACTTTCTTGATATTTCTTTGTATATTTGTTCGTGTGTAGGTTATTTTTGGATTATTCAACTTGTCTTGTAACACATTGTTAACAAATAGCGCAATGTAATCCTTTTCGCACAAGATCTTTCATGTTTTGAACAGGCATGGACATTATTGAAATTTGCCACTTGAAAGATTCTTGATTTTTGTATACTCCTTGCCTTAAGATTTTATCTACATATATATTTTTTATAGACAAACAATTGTATACCTGCACATGAAGCATGTTAAAAACCTTAATGATATATAAGAGTTTACATATACTCAGAGAGTATCATTGATCCTGAGTATTTGTGAGCAATGAAATATATATTAATATATCATCAGAGTATATGAACATACTATCTAAAGGATTTTTTATGCCTAATTAATTTGTTTGTACATATATGTATATGAGAATCTTTAATGATATCAATATAGTATATACTTAATATAATAGTATCACTATAACATATGGATATACTTTAATTGTATCATTAAAGATTTTTACACTCTAATTAAGAGATCATATAGACAGCTTGATAGAGTAATTTGGATATACTATTATAGTATATACTTGTTTTTGCAAGATTTAGCAGTTCTATATTGAAAACCTTCTACAATTGAATGTCGTTTTCCAACTTGTGCTAGAGTGATTTTGTTATTGTATATTTGACAAAACTGAATTGAATTGGTTGGCTGGAGATGTTTGTAATAATGTCTATTGAATGCATCTCTTCAATAACAACTTGAAACACAACATCAATATCATATTAGTTCTGAATTTTGTCTAGATATTTGTGGACGATCAATCATTGTTATCATTACTTCGATTGTTATGTGATCATAGGAAATCATTAATGGATAGGAAGTAATTTCAGAATTCTTCTTCTTTAAATCAATGTAAACTTTGATTCCCATATCGTTAGATATTTTCAATGGTGAAAATCTAAGCGCAATTTACTTGATGACGATACTTTCAGAATCATTAATTTCCAGTTGATTTGAGATCTGAGTAACGAAATTTGTGATAGATTTTACCATAATAGCTTCAACATGAAAGTTGATGAACTGCTACTCTAAATTCCGAATTCTACCATGTTGTAGAAAAATTGGTATATCTTGATAAAGATTTGCGCTGAATTAAGTGTGAAATTGAGGGCCGATTGAATTTGATAGAAGACAAATTATGAAAAAAAAAAGGAGAATTTGAAAATGGAGCAAAATGTTCTTTTTGAGCAAAATTCATATATAAAATATCAACAATATATATATTTAAAGAAAATATCAATTAGGCAATTAGTCCGTTGTGGGCATTAACCATAATTAATTATAGAGGTATATGTGGACACCATTTGGTTGGTAACATGTTATTCCAGGATAATTAATCTTGGGATAAATTAGTCTAAGATAAGTTATCTCACCATATATATGAGATAATTTATTTTATCACTGAGACAAAAATGGTGAGACAAATAATCTAATAATTACCTTATATCTCCAACCAAACATGAGATAAAATAATTTTATATTTTATCTCAAAATTATTATAACTTTTGCCTCACACCAAACGAGCCAAATAGTTTTATTAGAATACCGAGGCATCCCTAACAAAACCTCAGGGAAGAAAAGGAATATTGTAGACCCAATTAAAGTCCGCTCCATAGAGCATAAAGAATAACATATTTTCAAGATTGAACCAAAAAATTAGACGGCAGTCAGTCTGGAATTTCAGTTGCAGATTCTATTCCAAGTAAGCCTAATTTCTCTTGGTGTTACTTGGCGGTTAAGTTTTTTTTTTTTTTTGGTTAAATTTAATAATTCGAAAGGAATTTTACCAGTTGGTTGATGATTAGTGAAATTTCTTAGACTGAAGCTTATGAATGTTCAAGTGGAAATTTATGATGTTTTGGTATTTGCAACACAGTTAACTAAAATTAGTGCTTTGGGCTGCTTTCTTTTGATATAGTAAATTGAGATGTGAAATGCCCAACATTGAGATTAAGGTGATAAATGACAAAGGGGTAAAATTTTATGGATGGGAAGTAAAAATCTTTGCTTAAAGAAGTTAGTGGAAGAAAGAATGTATGTGTGTGTTAAATGGTGTTGTAGTTCTTGCATTTTCTAGCTTAGAAAGCTAAATTGTGTTCTTCTTGCAATTCTCACATAAAACATGAAGGATGTGTTGTGTATGGAAGATTGGTCACAGCCACCCTTGTAGTCCCCCATCTCCACCTCTCATAATATTTGTCTAGATTATATATGAATTATTTTATATATAATATGTTTTACATACAGAACACAAGAAAATAAGCAAGATATACATTTATTTTCCTAGAAAACATTTTCTAAGAAGACATTTTCTTCATAGCAAGTACAGTATAAAGCTACAGCTGTAATTCATTGCCGAATGTTTTTCTTTTCCACCTGGGGCATTTCATTTTAGCTTATGTTTAACTCTTTTGGCTTTTGGAATTGCTTCCAGCTCAAAATGGGCAGACTGAGGTGGACAGGGGTTTCCCCGAAATCTATCATTCAAAATGCTTTGGTAATATTACTAAAATTCCTGCAATATTGTTCAATTTACAAATTATATTCAGAAAAGTGGTAATATTGTACCTAAATTTTTTCTTCATTTCCAGTCACGGCACTCAGTTTCTGCAAATTCAACGATCAGTAAAGGGAATGTGTGTGCACATGTGTCAGAATATCTACCTACATTACTTAAAAATCGATGTAAGAGGCTTACCTTGAACTGTAACTTGTGAGTTGAACTCTTTTCTATGAATCAAACTGTGCAATTCAAAGGACTCTTTGCATGACTCATGAGCTACTTGTCATTAATTGACCTCAACTTTGTTCCCTTAGTTGTTAGTTAGGTTAACTAGGCATTGGTTATGCCGTTATGGTGTGAAATGGTACATGAATTTAAACTTCACCTTCATCAAGTAGTCTACTTGATAACTTAACGAGGTAATAATATCTCTGACAAGTCTCATGGATGTGGACAATTTTCAGAAAGGTCAGGAGGGTCTAACTAATTTGTGTAGATTAGCAGTCTTGCAATAGCAGTTACCTAGTTTGACACCAAGTATACAAGAGGTGGCAGATACTTGTTACAGAATAGGTGGAAAATGTGTTGCTTAAAGCTTTTGTTTAATGACCAAAGTCGGTGTAAGCAGTTTCGGAAGGTGTATTAGGTCCATATATTATCTCGGCCGCTTGAGAAGCCGGAGGAGGGAATAGATGGCCAGGGTCGCCTCGGGGTAAAATTACTCTCCTAAGTCTATAAAGCAAAATCATTTCACCAGTTGTTGTGCTAGCTGCATAGTCAGAGCAATATGCGTTAAATTCCTAAACACAGTAGAGAGATTACACAACCTGTAATTATGGCTGATGCACTGGCTTATTGCATAAATTTATAAAATCTTTATTACTTATTGAAAAGAGTTCCAAGCTAAGGATAAAACCATACCATTGCATTAGTTAATGTTATTTCTCTATTCAGTTTTAAAAACATAACAGTTTCAAAAGTGTACTTTCTCTGGTTTGTGATATAATCATCTATTTCTTTGCCTATCCAACTAGTCTCAATATAACCATACTACTGCAAAGTCTATGTGCATATTTTATTGGTAATCCCCCATTCCCCCTCACCACAACCCCCAAACTTAAATGATAAAATATAGTTGTTACTGCACTCAAGGGTGTGGTAAATGAAGTGGGAGGAGAGCTATGAGGTTATAGGTTCAAATAAAAAAACACTAGGTGATTTCTTCTCATATGACTAAACCACCAAGAACTACCAATACTTGTGTCGGTGTGAGGCAGTAGGTACTCAGCAGAATAGTCGAGGTGTCCGCATTTGGCATGGACATTATTATCAATGAAAAAATGATTGATGATGAAAACTCTGCATCTATGCATGTGCTGAATGTATGTTGTGCTGAATATATGTTGAAGCACCTGAACTTGACAGAAAATGTCATTACTATAACATGAATTATGTTCAGCCAGTTGAAAAGCCAATCTGTAATATCATGGTTTACCTTGCTTTGTATATCAGCTTTGTACAGTTGCAGTTTTATTGGTAAAATTAATTGTTCTTCAACTAGGAGATTTCCACCATCGAAGCATTTTTTCCATTCCACCGGTATTCCTCAATATCTATTGATAGTTACTTTGATTTGTGTGTTTCATCTTATTGATTGCTCTGTCGTATGAACTGATTGCATCACTGAATATGTCAGGAGCTTGTTATTCTGCAGAACGAGATTACTATGAAATTCTAGGCGTATCTAGAGATTCTAGTCGAGAAGAGATTAAGATGGCTTTTCATGCGGTGAGGACATTATTCAATTGGCTTTTATTTAAGTTTGAATAAGTGGTTTATTGATATATTCCTTTTCAGTTAAACTAAGATGTCGTCTACTATTTTGGTGTTACAAGCTTGTCACTGTATATATGGCACTGCGTTTTGTTTGAATATGGATATGTTTCCTTTTCGGTATTGGAATTCTACTAGTCATTGTAGATTGTTCTCAATGAAGAGGCTAGTTATTTAGTAGTTTGTTGTCATTATGATACATCAAATTTTTTTTCTTATCCTCCCCCTCCTCCTCTACCTCCTCCTTCCATATATGAAAAAGGAATCTCTTCGTTGTTTAGAGGTGAAAATTCACATCATGTTGGTGTTCTCAGACAAGTGATTCAATTTTTGCACTTCAAGATTTTATTTGCTTCATTTATATAAAGCATTATCTAGCTGAGATCTGTGGCTTTTTTATTCATTTTCTTCATCCGTTGCATGCTATTTTTAACTCTCTAGTATGTTGACATCATAACCTTTTGCAGCTTGCAAAAAAATACCACCCAGATGCCAATAAGAATAATCCATCTGCAAAGAGGAAATTTCAAGAGATAAGAGATGCATATGAGGTTCAAATATTACTGTACTCTCTAAAAATAGTATTATGACTATTATTGAAGAATTGTTGCATTTCCTTGTACCATTTTCGTATGATTATTTATGGATTGTAATCGTTAAAGGTGAATCCAGATTTTGCAAGACCCACAGAAGAGAGCACAATATGACATGGTAACATGTCTTTTCTCCCATGGGTTGTATTTTCAAGTTACGCTACATCAAGGATTCAATTTGATATGCTACTAATGATGATATTTATTTACACAGATGAAGGAACAACCTAGCAACACAGAAGATATAAACTATAATTATGGGAATGACAATGATTTTAGATATTCTTATAACACACAATTCTCTGATTCGTTTCAGAAAATATTTTCTGAGGTATATATTTTCTCCTCCCTTTTTTCTCTTTTGTGAAGTGCAGTGATGTATGGAATCTTGCTTAAATGTATATGCTTCAATATCTTTCAGATATTTGAAAATGAGGCCGAAAATCTGACTCAAGACATTCAGGTGGTGCCTTTTGTGATTATGTTCCATTTGAGATTTCCCGAGAAAATGATCAAGCTTGTCCTTAATGTATTGGGGTTGGTTTACTTTGATCCTTGATATATGCACCTTAATATATATGGTCCTTAATGTATAGGAAAAATGAATCATTTTAGTGCTCTACCCTAAAACTAACTGACCCATCAAATTTACTGTTAAATTTAACCCTCGTGAGATTCTGAAAAAAGTCCACAACTTCTTGAATTCATTCTGTTGACTGGTGATTCTTTGGACTTCTCCGAACTCTTGTGAATTATATCACTTGCAAGTTCGGAACTTGGAGCCGGCGCCGGCGTCGGAGACCTTGATTTAGTAGCATTACTGACGATGTTACTGGAGATGATCAGGAAAGAGATTTTATGGCAGAGGCGCCTGAGGAGAAGTCAGGCTAGATGAAGGTGAAGGAAATTACTGGTGTAGCGTTTGGATTCTGGTGTCAGACTAGGTGAATCTTCGACGGATCTGTAGAGATATAGTGTTGTTCAGACGGAACTCCAAAGAAAAGCATGAAAGAAATTATTCGAATCATTGCAATTGCTAATGATCCTTTGTTAGCTGTCGTCATAAAAAAGAAACTAAATTAAAATAAATTAACAATAAACCCTTCAGGGTGGCCCAGTGGATTGGGCCCCTTGTCAACGTAAGCAAGGTTTGCCTTTTGGGTCTAGCTCGTGCCTGGTGCGGGTTACCTCTCCTGTGTGGTTTGCGAACTATTGCATAGGAGTGAGAGTTTACCCTGTGAGCACCCAAAAGGTAGCGATTGTGGGTTTCTCCTGTCATAAAAAATAAAAATAAAAATAAAAATAAGAAATAAACAATAGACAATGTAAAAAAACAATTGCAAATCTGGAGATTTGTGAATTGAAGGAAACAAAGAGGGGTTTGGTAACTTACATGTTGGCTAAATTTGTTTCGCTTCTTTGCTGCTCTTCAGTAGGCTTTCAAATTTATGAAAGTGGGATTCATCTTCTTGTGATTTTGTTGCTAGCAGGGAATGTGCCACCATTCTCTAGTTTTTTTGTGATTTTTCGGAGCTTCTTCTTTGATTGATGGAGAAGTCGATAGCTTGGGCCCTTGTTTCTGAGATTTTTGTTAGTCACGTGGTTAGAGGGTTAAACTTAACAGCATTTCATAAAAATCTGTTAATTAGGGTAAAGAATCAAAATGATTAACTTTTCTTATGCATTAAGGATATTCAGGACTATATCTGATAGGATTTTTATATCAAGGACCAAAGTAAACTAACCTTAATACATTAAGGACCAATTTGGTCATTTTCTCAAATTTCTCTGCATTTTCAGAGACCTGTTTGACTGTATTATCTTCAAATGCTAGGTGGAGCTTTCTCTCTCTTTTTCTGAAGCTGCTAAAGGATGCACAAAACATCTTTCATTTGATGCAGATGTTCCATGTGATTCTTGCCGTAAGTAAAAGCTGATGTTCTCTTTTGATACACATTGTTTAAACCATCTGGTTACGCTTTTGAAGCCTGAATGTTGTAATTGGATGTCCAATTGTCTTTTGCTGCCTCTTTTTCTTTGTTTATTATGCCATCTTGTCCTGGAAGCATGCGTAGAGGATGATTATGCAGTTTGTTGCTTCTCTCTCTCTCTGTGGACATGTTTCTGTTCTCTTTTCGGTTCTTGTCACTAGGCAGGTGAAGGGTACAAAAGACTGCTAGAAAGTTCCAACATTCATGTTTTTCACTCTGCTAGAATAGAGTACTATAGGGTGCTGTCCTAAGGGTTAAATTAGTACATTGATCATAAAGATCACCTGGAAAGTATGGTTAAATTATTTTAGTAACAAGTCTACTCTATTTTCATGATAATGGTGCTTACGCCTGGAGGCACTATCTGGCTTCATCTGAAATGAACGAAAATAATAATCAAGTCTGGGTCTCAAGAGGGACGAAGTAAAATGTAATTGTATTCAATCTATTCAATATTATATGATGTGGCTTGATTTGCATGAAAAATGATGGAGTTGCTTTGACTTTTACGACTCTCTTGGTTTTGTTTTATGTGACACTTTTCTTTTTATTCAGTCCTATAAAGAATGGGATTTCTATATTTAAAACCAGTTTTATGCATGAGTTATGGCTACACAGCTTATTCTATGACTTATTTTGGACCAGAAGCCATTCTTTCTTAAACTTTGTGCTCTTTCAAACAACACCATATACATGGGGGGGGGGGGGGCTATATCTTTTGAATGTTGAATCCCCCCTTCCCCCCCAGGAGTATCTATTTGTGCTAGAAAAAATGTTTAACCTCCTGGGGAGTATCTTTTTTGTGCCAGAGAAAATGTTGAGTTAATTTTCTGAGTTGTATAAAATCAATTTATAT
>DF357327.1:129644-159691 GCA_000787875.1 Solanum virginianum | reverse complement strand
TTATATCAACAAAGTTCGTGGTTGCTTTGAATTGATTATGGACTATTACTGTTTTTAGAGGTGTCCATTTGTGATAATAGCAACATGAAAAGTGCATTCCATCAATTGGCATGGAGTGTTTCTTAATTGTTTAGACCTAATGGGAGTTATTGTATTCATTGACAAAATGAGTTTTATCCCAACACTTCCTCTTTGAAAGTCATAGTTTTATCACACATCATGATCTTAACTTTAACACTGTGTTATCCTCATTCTCATCAGATGGTACGGGCTATCCATTGAATTCCAAGCCAAAAGTATGTCCAACTTGTCAAGGAATTGGGAGAGTAAGTACATTCAAATTTCTGATGGTGACCTCACCATATGAGGTTTAACCTTAGTGTTCACTGTTCACCTTCCCTTTTGCCTGATAATCGAGCAATGTTCAAAATCTTTATGATTTATTAATATTCTCCAACTTATTGATCAGGTTACTATCCGTCCATTTACAGCAACTTGCAGTACCTGTAAAGGAACTGGACGAGTCATTAAGGTTCTTGATTTTGATACAATGAACAACTCTCTAACTTGACACAAGCTTCAAATAATCATGCTTGGTTTCTATTAGGAACGTTGTAGGGCATGCAAAGCATCAGGAGTTGTTGAAGCCATTAAAGACGTTAAAGTAACTATACCCCCGGGTATGCTTGGTTTTTGCTTTCCAATTTAAGTGCTGTTATAAGGAGTTTATTTATCAGCTACATCTGTTCACTTCAGTTGGAATTCTTGTGTACTATGCTTAAACAACTAGATGAAAACATCGTTGGTTCTCGATATTTCATATATTCGTTTTTCTCCTCTTGGGTGGGGACTGTTTGGCTTGCACTAATTTCGAGCTTAAACAGCCCAAGGTGGTTTTTGATGTAAACTAGGGGTGGCAATTGGGTAGGTTAGGTCAAATTTGGAGGGATCATAATGGCTAAAGACTCAACCCAACCCAAATTTGCTTGGGTCATAACGAGTTGGGTCAAAATGGATTAGGTAATGGGTCATGAGACAGGTCAAGACCCAACCCAATTTTTAATAAGATTTAATTGTTTATTTATTCTTCTAAAATATTTAGTACCTATAAAATTATACATTTCTTTATTATGGCTATATATAACATGTTAAATTAAAAAAAAAAAATTTAAAACAATATTTCTCATGAATATATCTGGGTTTCATATTAACCCAATTTTTAATAGGTTGAGCTAGAAATGAGCAGGTGAGTAACATACCTAAACTTAAATGGGTTGGGCTTGATTTTGCCACCCCTAGTGTAGATACATGTGGGGTAAACTATATGGATACAAATCCCCATGCCCTAGTATGATAGATATACGATAAGTTTGTCAAATGTAATAGGTCAAGAAATTTCTCAACCACTTGCATTTGAACCACCTCTTTTTGTGTAAAAGCATATGAGCCAAACTTTTCAACGAGAAAAGGGGCATAGGTGGGGGTGAGGGTTGGGATCCGGATGGGGATGGGGGGAGGTATAAGATGATATTGAAAATGGGGAGTGTTGGGGCTATATCACTTGAGTTCGAATGTTGAGAATATACCATGTGGTATTTTTCCTCATATTTCTGCTATAAAATATACAAATTACCAATTTTAACAAAGATCAAGGTGATTCGGTTGCTTTTCCACAAACTATTTGATCATGTTATTGTACTTGACTCACATCATACGGTAAACCTCCCAACCACGGAGAACATTTTTCTTTACCAAATGCATGCTGGTTGTGTTGCCTGGTAAGGTCTGACTTTAGAGTGTAGAGTACAACCCTGAACTGAAAAGATTTAGGGTAGTCAATTTAGAAAGATGGTTTTGTTAAATATGAAGCTTTACCAGAGAATTAAATAAAGATAGTTGAAATAAAAGAATCGGACATGTTCGCTATGTGATAAGGAGATATACTTATCAAAGTGGAATGGTGAACTCTATAATATTGTTGAGACCAAAAATTTTATGCAGGAGTGAATTTTGAACTTGTAAGGCCTACATATCCACAAAAAAAAAATATCTCAGAAATGCTGATGTTGAGATGATTGTGTGGATAAAAAAAATTAGAAATGACCACATCCGACAAAGGTTAAGGTAATACATGTAAGCAATAAAATGAGAGAAGGTAATTTGAGATGGTTTAACCGTGTTTTACAGTATACCTCAACATGCATCGGTCCATAGATGCGAACTATGATGATCGGAAATTCTAAAAGGAGACAGGGTAGATTTAAAATAATGAAGTTTCATAAGAACTCTATAATCTCTTGGAATCCATGTAGATTTAGCTATGAACAAAATCAATGGAGAGAGATGATCCATTTAGGCAATACCAACAAGCTGGATTAATGCGTAGTTGCTGTTACACTTACATGAGGTCTGGTTTATCAAAAGTTATTTTACTGTGGTTGACTTTATGCCAGTATGACTACATATGCAGGACTTGGGGAACTACTTTTCAAAACCTGTTAGTTTGCCTCAAAAATTAGTTAGTACTGTAATGGAAAGAGCTGAACAGATATAGATGATTCATATTGTTGACCACAACTAATTTCAGCATTCCTGATTCCTATGTTCATTGCACGAGTAGATGTTTCCATCTGAAACTTTTTCTGATTTTCATCTTAGTAGCTAGGTCTAAGAGCATAAGATAGGATTATGTTGATGATCTTACTTTCTGTGATGGATCAGGTGTTGATTCTGGTGATACTATTCGTGTGCCAAAAGCTGGTCATGCTGGCAGGCAAGGGATGCAGCCAGGCAGCCTATTTATAAAGCTAAAGGTGCATGATCCTCATCTGATTCTAGTCATGATCCTCATCTGATTCTAGTCTTACTTCTAATGTACCTTCTATATTGGATCAACAAATGTGATGCTTTGTGAATGCGATTCTTTGTGATTGTTTTGGATTTACTACCATGTACGTGACTTCAAGAATTTTTATGTATAAATCTTTTATTTTTAGTTGTTATGATTAATTTAATTAAAATATACTAATTTGAAAAATATAAATTGATTTTTTATTATATTAGTTAAGAACATGTGTTTACTAACTAATATATTTTCAAAAGACAATATATATCTTAATTATTTAATTTAATATTATATATAAATACTCTTATATGTCTAATATAAATTTTTAATTTTAGATAATTAACTTTTATTTTAAAGTTTAATATAACCTTGTAATTACACTTGTGCGACCAAACAACACACTTGTAATTACACTGTAATTACATTGTGGCAAACAAACAGGTCACAGTAATTACTAGGCTGGTACTTACTGTCCTAGTAATTATACCGATTCCAATTACCAGGTGGCTTTCTAAATAGACCCTTAATGAACTTAAAGAAAAAGTAGCTATTGCACTCTACCCGAGTAATAAAGTGGAAGCCGCTTCTCGCTGATAAAAAAAAGAAAGTCTCCCACAGATATTTGTTAAAATCAAATCTGACCAGCAAGTCTTGAACACTTAACCAAGCTCTTGATGAGTGTGATATTCACCATCACTTTATTCTACTCTCCTTATCTTTTCTCAATGAACTCTTGGCGGATTAAACTTGAGCAAGAACTGCTTGAACAAAATATTGTTCGATTCAACAACAGCTCCTTATGTTTCTCCAAAAATGCATTGTTAGGGGATGAAGCTTGCTGAAATTTATGTGCCCCCTCAATAACTTAATTGAAATATTTGAAAGTATGTAGGGATAATCATAGATCATCATACTGAAGAATATGACTTCAAATGAAAGCTATCAAGCTCATTAAGTGTTGGAGCTTGGACTTTTGTTCGAACAACTAATTTGGCTCAAGACCTTCCACATATGTAGTAAACCTATGATACATGAACTGATTTATGTGTATCAGCGGGCATACAAAGCGGGGTGGGTTTGAGTATCATGCCTGGTGATGGGAGTTTTTTCTTCTGGGGCTAATTTGTAACATATTATGTAGAATCCATGCATTGTTAAGGTAAAAGCAGTGGAAAGTATCAAGTTTCAGCTGGGGCTTTGAGTGCAAAATGCAATCAAAATTCAAAAGCATGAGGTTTAGCAAAGAAAAGCGTTACATAAGAATAAATAAATGTCATACAAGAAAAATGAATATAAATACAAACCTCAATTATGTGGATTTAATCATTGAGAAACTATAACTAATGGAATATGATGTAAAAGCATGCCATTCTAGTTCAAAAAGCATTTTAAATTTATGATTAGGACCCAATTTTTAGTTTACATTAGTAACTTGATGTTCTTTTACTAAATTTTTATGATTAGGATCCAATTTTTAGTTTACATTAGTAACTTGATGTTCTTTTACTAAATTTTGTTTTCATATTCCAATTTACATAGATATTCATTCAAAAGTGTCCTCTATTGCTTTGTCATTTATGTTTGCCATTTAATGTTGCGTTCCTTAAGACTGATCCCATTGGAAGTTGAGACTCCCATGATGCCTCTACTAAAGCTGTAAAGTGCCGGTTGAAGTGACGCGTTGGTCAGGCCAAGTGTCTGGCCTGTGCTGCACTAAGCTTCAAGGCTTAAGCACATTTAAGTGGGCCTTTAACAACATTGATCGGGCCAAGTACCTACGTTTTTGTTGCACCATTACACAGTCGCGTTAAGATAGATGAAATATCTTTTAATAATGGATTACTTGGGCATACAGTTGGTGCCCTTCTGCTATCAATTTAGATTTTCCCTATTTTCCTTTCAAAACCTTTTGTCTTTGGGGTCCTTTTTGTAGGTTGGTTTAACTTTGTCTATGTGAAAAAACTTTATGCTTTTTGTTTCGCAGGTTGCTAAAGATCCTCTATTTGCTAGAGAAGGAGCTGACCTTTATGTGGATTATCATATAAGCTTTACAAAAGTGAGAATAACTTTCACTCTTTCCCTTCTTTTATTATGCTAATAAAACTATATGCTTTTTACCATATACATTTGCTTCACCGTTGGTAGGAAGGTATATGGGTTGTTCTTTTTTTCTTGATAAGTTCGAACAGATAGTTGTGCCTAGTCCTTCATTCTACTCATGTAACTGAGGAGATCCTTGACCCGCACTGTGCATCTTAATCAACTTAGTTAAATCATTAGTACCATTATTCAGAAAAATAAAAAATAAAAATCATTAATGCCATTATCCTCTGAAGCTCTCCTCAATCTTTTTCTCTTCAACAGTCCCATCACCAGATTCAAGCATTGATCATCATACTGAAGAATATGACTTCAAAATTTCATCCTATTCCAGTTGACAATGACTAAAGGTTGTTGAGTTTTTCCCGTCATCATTAAAAGGCAATATATTAAAAGACAGCATTAAGAAAGTGCTGTAAATATTTACAGGGAAAGGGAAAGCTACATTAAAGACTGTGTAATGAGCTTCATAAGTCTATCATGGCTTCTCTGTCATTTGCGAAAGCCAGATTACACTAAAAAAGCTATGGAGATTCATTCCATATGGACCACCTAATAGCTGATGGAACTGAAGTCCATGTTTTCATTCTAGTCTTTCGTAGACCTTTCCTGTAGCAATACTGCAGCAATTCAGTAGCTACCTTAGGTGTGTCCACTTGACCTCCAAAGCTTTTTGTGAGAACCAGATTTCTGAAGTGAGTGAACAGTGAATGAAAGGTGATTAATGTCAGATTGGCTTTCACACAAAGGGTATCTACTGCAAATATCCTTTTCTTGGGGATTTTCTCGTGATTGAGGCATGCCGCATGTACAGCCAGCCATGTGAAGCATTCCATCTTCATAGGTGCCATGTTTTTTCAAATGCACTTCCATGATCAATTGAGGATGAAATTTGAGTTCCTCAAGAGTTGATGACAAGCTTTAACCGTAAATTACCTTTAGCATCTCTCTTCCAGAATGAAGAATCAGGTGAGGAGATTAAATGGGATACACTTTTCAGCATCTGAAGCATTGAAGAAATGCTGTCCACCTTTTATGCTTCGCCTGATAATGAATTCCAGCCATGTGTAACCAATAGTCTGAAATTGTAGCATCCGGATTCTGTATTATACTGAAGTATTTCAAATTTCTCTCTTAATGTTGCTTGACCATGACAGGCATCCACCCAAAACTTTTTTTTTTTTTTGAAATTGGTAAGTTGAAATTAGATAGGAAGAAGTGGAGGTTGCGAATTAGAGTAGTAGGCTAATTGGCAGGGTATTATTTATGACTCTCTACTTCTATGAGGTAATGGTAAGGTCTGCGTACATTCTACCCTCCCCAGACCCCACTTGTGGGATTACACTGGGTATGTTGTTGTTGTTGAAATTGGTAAGTTGTATTCATCAGCATTAAGGGTAGGATATGTGGTCACCTCCAAAAAAGAGCAATTACAAGCTTCCATCAGCATTAAGGGTAGGATTTGCTGGTCACCTCCAAAAAAGAGCAATTACAAGCTTCCTATCAAATCTACAATCGTGCATCATGTATATGTTGGTCACCTCCAAAAAATAGCAATTACAAGCTTCCTATCAAATCTACAATCGTGATCTACATCTTCTATACAAAGTTGTTTACACCAAAAAAAGTAAAAGTACAATACAATTCCATTTTTATCTTTAAAGCATCTCCCATTTCTTTCCTTCCATATTGACCACCGTATACATGATGGTATTGATCTTCACCATCTCTTTTGACTTTTACTTCCTTTCCTCCTAATCCATCAACTCAAAAGATCTGATGTGTGTCTGGCATTATCCAGCAAGTGCTTGTAATGTTGAGGAAAAGATTCCATTGCTGAGTGGTGAACTTGCAATGTAGAAACAGATGCTTATTGGTTTCCCCTGTTATGTTGCAAAGAAAACACCTGGGAACTAGTTGTCTACCTTTCTCTTGTAAGACTTCTTGAGCAAGACAAGCTCTCTTAATTACTAACCAAGTCAAACATTTCACTTTGGTAGGCATGACACTCTTCCAGAAGTACCCCAAGGATATTGTGCTCCTCCATTCATCCCATGTGGACTACTCTTATATGCACTTTTGACTGAAAAAACCCCATCCTTGCTGTGTTTCCACAAGACCCTGTCTGTAGCTGTTGGGATAATACAAAGTCCACCTAATTTTCCCAGTTGAGCTGCCACCCTCTCTGTTTTCCCAATCATTAAGCATTTTCCTAAATGAGATATCCCATCCCTGCTCTGTCCAACAATCACTCACTCTATTTCAGGATTCTCACAAATGAGGAAAAAATCTGGGAAAAGATTCTTGAGAGAGGTTTGATCAACCCATCCATCCTTCCAAAATTTTATTTTGTTTCCATTCCCCACCTTGAGATATAAATTTGCTTCCATCTGTGGCCAAAGATTTCTGATTGTTCTCCACACCCACACCATAAGGTTCAGAGACAGTTTCTGTACACCAGGGGTCTAATTCACCATGCTTTTCTACAATGACCTCCTTCCATAGAGCTCTTTCCTCACCAGTGTATCTCCACAACCACTTCATCAGTAGACTCTCATTTTGCAACCTCAGATTTCTGATTCCTAGACCACCTCTTTCTTTACTGAGAAGCACAGTCTCCATTTTACTAAACAATAAAATGAAGAGTTTACTTCTGCCATTACCCACTTGAAATGAAGAGTTGGAGTAAAATGTGTTTCAATGAACTCTGATGAAAATTCCATTAGCGCTGCGAGTTCGTCTGCTAGGTTGTCCAATGATTGAGAAGCCTATATTTTGCAGTGATAACTGTTCTCTGTGGAGCATCTTCCTCGGGGGCGAATCTCCAAAACCATTTTTGCAGTAGGGTGGTGTGTTGGACTTTTAGATCTTCCACTCCTAGCCCCCCATCCCCCTACTTTTCTATCCAAGTTCACTATGTTCCACCTAAACAAAGTAAAAGTTTTGTGCTCTCGGTTCCTTTACCAGAGAAAGTCTGTCCGAGATAGCTGAGTTTTAAGTGATACTGATTAGCAAAGATAACTGGCTGGAGATAATACTGAGTGGGTGGGTGATAATACTGGTACATGGGAAGTGGGGGTTTGATTGCGGATGATAGAAGTATCTCGTGGTGGTCTTCTGATTGTTTTAATTTTCTTTCCCCCCACTCCCCCTTTATTCTATCAGTAGTCTTCCCTTGGTTTATCTGGCTATATTTATGAGTTGTCTGATCGTTGGATCGTTGAATTGTAAAAGTTTTAAAAAGAGAGAGACAAAAAATAGAATCGTTTACTGCAGTAGTAAAAGTTGCACATTATCAGACAGAAAATAACTCAGGAACTAGAACAATAAGCACCTGGAGGGATCTCTCACTGTCCAAGCCACTATCATGCACAGTATTTATTTCAAGGTTCATATATCTAAACTATGATGATTTAGGGTACTCTGCTCCTATGGCAAGCAAAGACCAACTAACTGATTAAAGAAAAGTCAACCGGCTATTAAGACGAGTATTTGGCAGACAAAAGATGTTATATGTAGCATACTGGTGCACGTTCATGGCAAAATTTGTGTTATGTACCTTGCTTTTTACCTTTCTCATAGACAGTATACATGCAGTGTAGCTGGGGCTCCATGACAGCATGTGAACTAGAAAAAGATGTTAGAAACCTGATCGAATGAACTCCAATCCTTAAACTATAGGTTATGGGTTTGCAAAATACCGAAAGAAGTAAACATCACAGAAGATTAAATTCATAAGACTCGACATAAATGTTTAAAGCTCTTATATTCTGGCATCTTTTCATATGCTTTTGTGGCTTAAAGTAGAATGATGAAATGTAGTGGTCGTTATTGAATTTTAATAGGCTATTCTTGGTGGTGAAGTTGAGGTACCAACTCTATCTGGAAAGTCAAAGATACAGGTATGGCTTTTTATATTGGGTTTATCTATCTTTTGACATTTTTTATTATGTATTATTATCATGATTTACTAATAAATTTGAATTTCAATGACAATTGTGAATTATGCATCACCTTGATTTTGGATGTGTGCGCACATTTTTTTTCCATTTTGATTGTTGATATTTTAAATATCTTTTGACTGAATGGCAATGATTTTGGTTGTTTGCACCCAAGATTGTGGCCTGCTTGATTATTTGCTCAGCAGCTCAAGCTCTTGGGGCTTACAGGGTTTAAACAGTAAAGACATGCTCTGATTACATCATAAATATAAGAAGAAAATCAACATAATTGATCCTACAGATGTATTCCATATTTACAGGATCCTAACCATATGTACAAGGTCTTAACAATTTTAATATATTAATTTTACTGCATTTGAAAACTTGAAATTGAGTTTTAGGGTCTTGAGTTTTAGGCTCTCAACAAGAGACTGCCGTTCTACAAAATCCATGCATAGAAATTTTTCCTTACAAAAAGAGGTGGTGATATTTTAGCAAAAGACAAACCTAACACCTATTCTCCTAAAACAGATAACCATTTCACTCCACCCATAGTTTTCTGAAAATAAACGAAAACTACTACTTTTTTTCGAAAAGAAAAAGTAAACGAAAACCAATTCTCGTTGAACAAAAACAAATTGTTCTAAATCCAAACTAAAGAGGGAAGATGAGACGAAAGGTTTTAACTGAAGCTACTTGTATGCTTGTAAACAAGCTTAGAATTGGCTTTGGGATTGAACATCAATTGCGACAATTCAATAAAAAGACATTTTCATCTCTTCTGTCTGGCCTTTTCAGTTGTGGAAGTTGCTTTACTGTTACATATGTTGCCTGAAAAATCAGCAGCAGTCAAGTGCTTACACCTTGGTGTTTTTCTTTCTTTTAATTTTTTTTTCATGTGCTATAACCAACATATTTCTACTTTTTTGAACTCCCTTTTTTTACCAAAGCATGCTGCTATTTTCTATGTCTGATCTTTTTAGGTACCCAAGGGGGTTCAGCCTGGACAACTTGTGATACTACGAGGCAAAGGTATCATAGCTTTAGTTAGAGCGAATTCTAATCTGTTTGATATACTTCCTTTGGACCAATCAAACTTGTTGTCTGTCATACTTAGGTTTGCCAAAGAGTGGGTTTCTGGTGAACCATGGAGATCAATATGTGCGGTTCCGTATTGACTTTCCAACGTATGTTTCTCATTCACCTTTCCAAATCATTTTTATCCTAAATATTACAGTTCACGGAACTCATTAGAAAATCAGGCAAAATTGACAATATTAACCATTGCATTGCCTAGAGGAAATACCAAATGTCTTTAATGGGGTTTTAACCTAATAAACAAGGATGCTACCTGAACTGATTTATATTAAGTCGAGCACCAAAATAGCCAGTCTTGTGTCCTCATGGGCAACGAGAACAGGAAGAAAATGCCAAGTGACTTCAAAAAGGATCATTGATCTGATGTACAAGATCAATTTGTATTAACTCATCCAACCTTTTAAATCATTGCAAGGGCATGTGTTCATACAAGTAAATAGATATTTTGTTTGTCATGAACATTTCCCAGGTAATTGCACCCTAAGTTGCATGGATTCTTCACTTTCAATGCCGACCCGTGTCGGATTCTCCAAAAATATACTACTTTTGGAGAATCCGAGATGCACCCATTGACATTTTTGAAGAGTCCGAGCAACATCGATTGCACCATTAATATCTCTGAGAGATTCCTTTGTGAAGTGTGAACTGCTTATCTTTATTCAAAATTCTGCAGATGTTTAGGTATTGGGGATAGTAGGAATGACGCGCGTGAGTATTAAACAAATTGTTATTTGAGTTTGAACAACTCTGCTATCGGCAGTTACTAGGTGTTGGTAATATTGAGGTACTGATAGATGTGCATTTAGGCATACCCCCACTTAAACCTTCAGTATGGGGTTAGGCATTAGTTGTCGACTTAAAATGGTTTTACAGTTGGTCCTCAGGGTTTTCCCGTAGATGAATTTCTCGGTCACCCAAAAATAAAAGGGGTAAAATGTTATTATTCAATATTGAACTTAGGGCCCGTTTGACCATGTAAGATGTAATCATGATATAAAATTATATGAGATGAAGTTAAAGTTCTATTTGGACATGCAATTTAAATTTTTAAGTTGTTTTTACCCAAAAACATAAAAACCTCATAAATTGTAAAAACTATCAAAATTGTCCCAATTCTTTATACAATCTTACCAAATAAGCAAAAGTATAATACACTGCCACAAAGCTATACTTAAAAAACACAACATTTATTGATTGAACTTTAGTTCAATAAAAAAGTAAAATTGAACATTAGTTGTAGTGTACTACTCTTTGGTATAACATTGTGATAGTGTACAATATAATATTTATCTACCAACAAAATTAACAGTTTGTAAAAAATTACTAAGGAGACATATGACGGAAATAATATCAACTACAAATTTTGTTTACACATGAAATAAATGGTTGGCAGAATATAAAATTGTGTTGTTTTTATACAAATATAAATTTGTGGGTCAATTTTTGTATTTAAAAAATGTGAAATCATGATATGAAATTTTCAAAATCAAGCTTTTAGAGAATTTGAGATTTCATCTCATGATTTGAAATCATGATATGAAATCGCATGTCCAAACTCCTTGGTGTGTTAGGAAGTACTTAAATATATGTTTGAAGTGTGGTAAGTGAAGTAGTTCATTGAAAATATGTCCTCATGTTGTAGTTTGAGTTAGAAAACTTTTTCAAATTGGAAAAAGAGGTCGTTCTTCGGATGAATTAACAAGGAAACGAGGTAGATCAAGTATTATGGATGAAGGGAGTAGCTTATCAGATGAAATTTATCTGACTAAACAGTTTTCATTTATTTTTTTTAATTTTATATTGCTCATGAACTTCCGCAAGAGTTTGCTGCATGAACAACTTTTCACGGATGCTCTTTTTTTTTTTGTAGAGCATTGACTGAACGGCAGCGGGCTATAATGGAAGAATTTGCACAGGAGGAAGTTGTTAATGAAGATTACATGGATGGTGAAGTAAATTTGTAAGTATTCTTCTTTGCTGGCTTTGAAGGCGTGACTTGACTCTGATCCGTCAGTAGTATTTGCTGTAATCAGCTTTCTTTAAACTTTTTTGATAACTAATTTAAGAAGACTATAACTGGAAATTTTGTGCTATTTTTGGTGCATGTGAATGTTCCCATGAATATTTGAGGACTTCACCACAAGTACATAGTGTTAAAAGTTAGTGGAAATAATTCGTAATACGTTATTTTTCTGGCCAAAAAAGACCAAAGATAATGGGGTTAGCCTTCTCTCCAATTAGTATGCTATAGCGTGATATGTGATCAAAATTATGTCGGCTTAGCCATTTCAGCTGCTCATTGAACCTCACTAACTATATCAGTTGGTTTCACCGTTTGTTTTGGAGGTCTGTTTTAATTTTTGGCAAGACTTTTGTAATCAGGGTTGGTGTTCCTGTAATCCTTTTCAGGTAGGCCAGACCCAGTAGTTGGTTAGCAAATCTTGTATACACCCGAAAGCTATGTGTTTTTATCTCTCTTCTGCTGTCCATGAGTTTGTTGCATCACTTCTACTTATTTTTCTTTTTTGAATTTCTATTGTGGTAGGTTTCGTAAATCATGTTCTTCCTGAACTCGGGTAGAATGCCTCATCCCCTTCTTGATTTCATGAGACCCTTTTTCTTTTGGCATTATGTTCAAATGCATGTTATATTTATTATGGGTGGAAAGAGAGTGTAGAACTTTGCTTCTTGTTAAGAGTTTCATATAAATTTGATATGTGTTCTTTCAAGCTCTTCATTTGTCACTGGAACTGGAGGTAGCTTTTCCTTATTTTTTAAATTCTTTCTAAGGGGTTGGTCGGGGATGGGAGTGGGGGTGTTCTCAAAGTTCAAGAAATGTCCATGTATGCTCTTTTATCACGAATGTTTATACTGTTTTTGTATAAAACTAGAGCTATGGAAAACAATCTATACAATTTACATAACCTACATCTTTAATTTACTGGAGATTGGCTGCACAATATCATCTAGCCAAGCATAATGCTTTAGTGTTTTCTTGTTTTAACCTCTCTGCTTATTCAGTCACCATTCTGAATGTGGTGAACATTCTGGAAATGGTTAACAGGCTTTACCAGCAGCTCTCTACTGGTTGAACTTACAGGTGGCAGCAGTTACTTGAACGTGTATCAAACCCGAAGTTTTTGGTTGAATTCTCACTCTTGATGGTGATTCTTCTGTTGTTAATCAAAACACTGTGATTGTGAAGGTGTCAGACGTCCTCTGTAGATGGTTGATATACTACAAGAATCCTGATCCAGCTGCTTTCAACATCATACCTGCACAGAGTTTGCTAGTCTCTAGATTTCAATCTGATCTGGAGAGAACTTCCTCTAATGGAGTGAAGCTTACAAAACGTCTCCCGTCCTGGTAGCTGTATCACGTACCCATGATAGAGCCATTTTTTATTGTTCACTATATATAGTTCTAAAAATAAAAAGGAAGTGCCTATTTTTTATCCAAGGCCTTTGATGAGAAAGTTGAGCTGTAATATACTGTTAAAAGTGTTCCTATATTTCTGCACGCAATAATTGTAGAGAATTGCTCATAAATCTCTGAAATTTTGCATAGTTCCAAACATGTCCTATATGGTTTTTTGGGAACTGTGGAAAGAAAAATTTCTTAGAGATCCTACTCCCTTTGTCTAAAGAAATAATTTTCTTTTCTGCTTTCCTCTTTAATTAATAGCATTTGTGTTTGGAGCTTAGCACTGTCAGTTTATATGTGTCCAAAACTTTTCCAAATATTACAGAAGTTGCTCAAACTTAATTAAAAGTAATTATTGATGATGATATTTTAACTGTTTTACAAACCTAATGGACATTAACCTTTTATTTTTCTCTCAATGATTTTTTGATTGATACATTTCACATTCTGATTTTTCTCGCTGGGGTGCAATAGTTTGGTGTACACACGAAAATGTGCAAAATATCAACATTCTGGTTTTGGAGCTAAACATTTCATAACCCAAAAAACTAAGTGCTTCGGGTCGGGGTGGATTTAAGTGGGGACCGAGCGAGTAGGTTGAGTATAAAAAAAATGTCATGTAGGATGGGACAGGACGGGACGAATTGAGAATTTTATGAATTTGACTAAATCCGCCATGCATTACCCATTGCCATCCCTAATATAATGTATATTAACTATCAATAGTTACAATTAAAAGTTTAATTAAATATCTAAATGCACATATTATATTAGAACAGTATATAGATGTAGGAGGATCTGTTTGAGAAGTAAGAAGCCCCTTTGACATCTCTTCATCTATAAATAATTCTCGATGTGAAAACACAGAGTCAGAGAGCTGATATTTGAATAGAAAAAAGAGTGGATCTGTAGGGTCCCAAATGAATTGACTTATTCGAAAAAGGTCTTGTTCTTTGGAAGATCTATCTCAATCAAACGTTACATATATATACTAGTGTTTGGACACGTGCGCTGCACGTGTGTATCATGTTGCTTTATAGATTTAAAACGATTAAACTTCTATGAAATTATGTGTGGGATAAATAATAAAATACAACAATTACAAATTAATCTTTAAAAATATGATAAGAAATAACAAATGAGGGACGTATTTTGTTGTTTAAAATTAATTCTTTTTACCACCATATATATTTATACATTGCTGTGGGCTAAGCTAAAAAATACTATTTCAATGATGTCCCTCTATGGAGTATATAAGCCGCGACTAAAGTTGCAAAAATAAGAGCTTGAATATCATTTGTAAATAATCCAAGAAGCATTACAGGTATAGGAACTACTAAGGGTTCTTCTAAAATATTCTCGAAAAATCAAAAATTAAGTGATAAAGGTTTTATGAAATCTCCTAAGATGTTAATGGGTAAAAAAAATTGGGTTGATTGAATATATTTTCTGTAATTGGTAGTAAATTTTGAACTTTGCTTAGTAGTTACCAAACTTCCAATAAAGTCACAAATGACCAATTTAAACACAATAAAAAAATAGACTTATAACAATTGGAAATTCATTGAAAATTAAATCAAAGATGTCTAATAGAGAAACAACAACAACAACATACCTAGTGGAATCCCATAAATGAGGTCTGGGAAAGGTAGAATGTACGCAGACCTTACCACTACCTCGTAAAGGTGGAGAGACTGTTTCTTGGGAACCCTCGTCTCAAAATCCCATAAGCAGAATAAACTAGACATGAGAAAAGGAAAGGAAAGGAAGGGGAACAGAAAAAGAGGACTAATAAGGAAGATGGAAAAAGACATGACAAGATGTACAAGCAATGTAAATACTCTAAGAGCAAACAAATATAAGACTAATAATAACAACAAACTGAAATTAAATATGACATGACAAGATGTACAAGCAATGTAAATACTCTAAGAGCAAACAAATATAAGACTAATAATAACAACAAACTAATACCCCTACTAATCTATTAACCATGTACTCTAATACGCAATCTCCACTCTTTTCTATCTAAGGTCATGTCTTCGGTGAAATGAAGTTTCACCATATCATGTCTGATCATCTCCCCCTAATGCTTCTTCGGTCAACCTCTACTCCTCCGCGTATCTCCTAAATTTAACCTTTCACACCTCTTAATCGGAGCCTCAATACTCCTTCTCTGCACATGTTCAATGTTGTCTCGCTTCACTCATCTTATCAGCCACAGGGGCCGCCTCTAGCCTCTCCCGGATAACCTCATTTCTAATCCTATCACTCCTAGTATGTCCATGCATCCATCTCAACATCCTCATCTCCGCAACTTGCATCTTCTGAACATGTGAATTCTTAATTGGCCAACACTCCACCCCATATAATAAAGATGGTCTAACCACCATTTTGTAAAACTTGTCTTTCAACTTAGTTGGTATCTTCTTATCACACAGTACTCCTGAGGCAAGCCTCCATTTCGTCCATATTGTCCTAATACGATGTGTAATATCATTGTCGATGTCGCTACTACTCGGGATGATGGATCCAAGATACTTAAAGTTTTTTCTCTTAGAACTTATTCCATCATTACTAATCCCAACATAATTTATCGCATCATAATTTATATTTAAACCAAACGACCCCTTAAAGCTTTCTCGCTTAGGAATAGGTTGAGTGGCAAGCTTCACTTCAATGTTTGTTGCATCTCTAGCAACACTGAATTTACACTCCAAGTATTCTGTTTTGGTATTGCTCAATTTGAACCCTTTGGATTCCAAAGTATCCCTCCAAACCTCCAATCTATCATTAACTTTGGCCCAAGTCTTATTGACCAGTAATATGTCATCTGCAAATACCAAACACCATGATACCCCCTCTTGGATAGACCGTGTCAGCTCATCCATAACCAAAGCAAAAAAGAAAAGGGCTCAAGATAGATCCTTGATGGAGTCTCATCTCAATAGGGAAGTACTCGAAGTCTCCTCCCACCGTTCTTACTCGAATTCTGGCTTCGTTATATATATCCTTTATCACCCTAATATATACCATTGGCACACCTTTCGCCTCTAGGCATCTCTATAAAACATCTCTCGGCACTTTGTCATAAGTTTTTTCTAAGTCAATGAACACCATATGAAGGTCTCTCCTTCTCTCCCTCTATCTCTTTCACTAATTTTCGAACAAGATGGATTGCTTTATTAGTTGATCGTCCCAGCATAAATCCGAACTGATTCTCCGAGATAGACACTACTTTCCTCACCCGTGTCTCCACCACTCTCTCCCAAACCTTTATAGTATGGCTTAGCAACTTGATACCCTTGTAATTGTTATAACTTTGGATATCCCTCTTGTTCTTGTACAATGGAACCATTATACTCCCCCTTCATTCCTCGGGCATCTTAGCGGTCTTCATAATAGCATTAAACAACCTAGTCAATCACTCAATACCCTCTCTGCCCACACTCTTCCAGAAATCCACCAGAATTTCATCGGGTCCAATTGCTCTCCCTCTGTTCATCCTACTACTAGCACATCTAACTTCCTCAACTCTAAAACGCCTGCAATAACCAAAATCTCGATAACTCTCGGAGTGTGCCAAATCGTCCAACTCAATATCTCTGTCCCCTTTTTCATTTAAGAGTTTATGAAAGTACTCTTGCCACCTTATTTTAATGGAATTCTCATCCACTAACACCTCACCCTTCTCATCCTTAATGCACTTCACTTGGTCTAAATCACGAGCTTTTCTCTCTCTGACCTTTGCAAGCCTGTACAAACTCTTATCCCCGCCTTTTTTCCCTAACTCAACATACAACCTCTCAAACGCTGCTGTCTTAGCACTCGTTATTGCCATCTTCACTTTTGTCTTCGCTGCCTTATAAATAGAGAGAACATATAAAAATAAATAGAGAAGGAAAAATACAGCATACACATACTTCTTAAGACTTTAATCATAACAACATAGATGAAAAAAATACAAAATCAGTGTGAATTTTTGGAGCTCTTATTGACAGCTTCTCCCATAACCAATCAAAATTCAAGAGTCCTCTTCATCAATTCAAGCTAGAGCATAAATCAAATAGTACAAATATATAAACTCTTCACTATTTAATTATGGAATGAAAAGGATAGCCTTGAGTTGGAGTCTCATGAAATAAAAAGATGAATTTATATAGATAAATCAAGGAACACCAAAAGATATCTAAAGTTTGAAATTAAATATTTAGAGGTTGTGAATATAAAAGCAGGAGAGTTATAGATATTAAGAATAACAATTGAATTAAGTAATTAAATAAAAATTATAAAAATAAATATTTATAGCAAATTAAAATAAATAAATAATATGATTTTTTTTGTCTTAATTAATTCATCGTGTTAAGTAAATTAAAAGAGAGAAATAGAAGTAAGTACAACCAAAAGGGACAATTAAAAAAATATAACTAATTTAGCTTTTAAAAGAGCAAGATGATATGAGTACTATTCATATTTAATTAGTTAAATATTTTTTTATAACGTTTTGATTTAATAGGGGCAGGGATAAATTGGTATGTATATTTATGACAGAAGTTAAGAAAAAAGTTAGGAAGAGGAAAAGTTGAGTAATATATGTTGAGTTTTTTGAATTTATTAGGTTAAGATTAATGTAATTATAATTATTCGAGATTATAGAAATAAATATTCTTATTAAATTAAATATTTAATTAAAAGAATTAATTTAAGGAAGTTCAAAAGTTAGTAACATTTAAATTAAAATGACACAACAAATAATTAAATATTTTAATTTATATCAAGGGTAAAATCGTAATTCAACTTTAAACTTTGATAATTCTCACTTTTAATAATATATGATATGATATGATGATATATATTTTTTAATCATAAATGATGATGAAGTATATAAATTAAAGATGTGCACTTGAAACTCTTTTTCCATGAGCCACTTCACCATCAAATTCCCTATATTAAATTGTGTAACAAAATCTTTTGAAAGTTAAAATTGTTTTGGAAAAAAACACATTTTTATTTACTTTATCAATATCTTCAGGGATTAAATGTGACAAAATTTCAGACATTTAGGACTCAACTGACCTTCAAAACATACATATATGATTCCTCAAACAAGAAACCAAAATCAACAAGAACACTCTCAGTAGGAAATCCCTGAAAATGCTATTCAAGGTAGCAGCAGCTGGATTCAATCTTTCAAGATTTCTAAGGTAATTAACACCCTTTTCTGTCTTTATTCCATAACTGTGGTTTTCACACTCATGGAAATCATTGTACATGTTTTGGAAGCTCGTGGACATGGAGATTTGTGCTGTCAAGATCATACTCTACAAACAAAGCGACGCCGTTTAACGGCATCTACCCCGGTGGGGGTGATTTAAAAAAACGAATTTTGAAGGTCGTTTCATCGGGTGTTAGGGAAGTGCTTGAGAATTGGGTGGATGAAGGCCGTAGAGTTTCTCTAAACGAGCTTAGGGTGATTATACGGCAGCTTGTGAAACGACGTCGTTTTGGACCTGCTTTGGAGGTCTTGTCTATACTCATCAGTTTCTCTTTATTTCTAATTAAACCAAGTTGTAGTAGGATTTTATCTTTGGGTGCATGTGAATCTTTTCTTTACTCAAAATGTTTTCTTTTTGATCTGTTTTATGTTGGAAAATATATATGTAGGATACAAAACTTTATATGAAGAAGAACACTCAGATGAACGTTTGATAATATGTATTAAGAACGCATAATTGAAGGCTTGAAACACGTGCAAAACGTTTTCCTAAAAATCCCTTCTCCTCTCTGAGATTGCTATGGGATTGCGCAAATAGTTTTAGTGGATGTGACAAGCCTATGAATTTCTGCACTAGAAGAAATCCTATAGGAAAGCAAAATTTGAATTTGAAGACAATATTTTGTAGACACATCCATTCATTGAAAATACCAAATAATAATTTTGCTTAAACAAACTTCCAACATTTTGTGAATGTACTGATACAATAATGTACATCTTTCTTTCTCTTTTTATATTTATTTCAGATACTAAAATGGATGGAATGTTTATATTAATGTGCATAGGGTTACTAATCGACGAGGATTGCTTCCTCATTAATGGTATATTAAATTATGGTTCAAAGTCTCTGGTTCTTTGTAGCATATCATCAATATTTCAGTGCTGGGATTCTTTTAACATCACAACCCTTTTCCCACCAGCCTTTCACTGAAAGCTGCTTCACTCCCTCTTCTTCATTGTTATGTTGAAGAAAGGTCCGCTGAGAAGGCTGAAGCTTTCATGCGAAAGATAAACAAGTTGGGACTTGCTGTTAGCCCGCATCCATTTAATGAGATGATGAAGCTTTATAAAGCCACATCTCAGTACCAGAAAGTACCATTAGTCATTCTGCAAATGAAACAAAACCGAGTGACCTTAAATGTTCTCTCCTATAATCTCTGGATGGATGCATGTGGGGAGCTCTCTGCGGTTGAATCAGCAGAGATGGTATACAAAGAGATGCTGCGGGACCAAAATGTAGAAGTGGGATGGAGCTCTTTATCTACATTAGCGAATATTTATAAGAAAGCAGGACTGACGGACAAGGCAATTTTGGCCTTAAAAACTGCTGAAAAGAAAATATCTAACAGTAATCACTACCCTTACTTCTTCCTCATTACGCAGTATGCTTCTTTGAATAATAAAGACGGAGTACATAGGGTCTGGGAGGCTTCTAAAGCGGTAAACTCCCCACTAACTTGTGCCAATTACATGTGTATCTTGTCGTCTTTGGTCAAGCTTGGTGACATGAGAGAAGCCGAGAGAAATTTTGTGGAATGGGAGTCTCAGTGCAGGACATATGACATTAGGGTCTCCAACATACTTCTCGGTGGATACATGAGGAATGGATCAGTGGAAAAAGCTGAATCCTTACATTATCGCACATTGGAGAAAGGTGGACTTCCAAATTCTAAAACCTGGGAGATATTGGTGGAGGGATGGATAAGAAGTCAACAAATGGATAAAGCTATTGATGCCTTGAAAAGTGGTCTTGGTGACGTAAAAGATTATGAATGGAGGCCATCACCAAGTTTTGTTGTCACAATTTCAGAATATTTCGAAAAAACTAGAAATTTTGAGAAGGCTATGGAGTTTATTACAATTCTTAGACATTTTGGGCTTGCTAATTTGCAAGTGTACAAGTCATTGCTTAGAATGCAAACCTCAAGAGAAGAAAGTCCACTACACATCCTTGAAATGATGCAGAATGATGGAATTGACATGGATGATGAGACCTCTACCATCTATTCAGGCGTTTTGCATTGTTAGAACTGAAAATCCATAGTGATACTCTGATTGTGCTTTAAAAGTTGACTTTTATACCTGGGCAGAAGATAAGTTAGTATATCGAGCATGTTGTCTTCTAAGATAACTATTTTTTTTTGTCACTTGGTGCTAACTATGAGTCTGCGGCTTAAAATATGAAGAGCACAGTGGATGTGATTTCTTAGGACTGCATCCTGCAGTGAGTGGTAAGTTTCTGTTTGATTAATCTACTCTGCTTTCTCATGATTACCTTTGCACTTGGAAGTTTCAATATCAGTAACTCTGCAAAAGATTATGGCTTCTGCATTTTCTATTATCTAGCCAGAGTGTAGATGTATTCTACTAACTGTTGTTTTCATGATACTTGAAATTTTGGGCATTTGATATTCACGTATAAAATTCCATAAATGATATCTGAATATCTTTCAGAACGCAAAAAGTCTGCCAGCAAGGACCTTTTAAGTTTGAAAAAGTAATTTCCTCTCAAAGTCTTATCGTTTTCCTGCTTATGCATAGTCCAGGTTTAAGATTAAGATGCAGCTTTATCAAATATATTGCTCTTAATTTAATCTGTGCATCATCATCTGAGCTTCTATGTCCACTGTAAGATATAGAAGCTTTGGTGGACATCTCAACTTTTCTGAATATGTCTGATTCAACAAGTATCGTCTGCAAAATCTTTTTTCAACTTTGAGATGTGTTCTTATTATTTACACTTTTAGCGTGACTCGTGCCGGCAAGCATCTTTTGTGGCTATGTTCAGTCTCTCCCTTCCTTATGAAGAATACTAGAGTTTTATCATTTTGCAACAGGATGATGAAGCTTCCATACATTTTCGGTTGAACTACTGAACTTCATGCACATCATAGTCCTATTGTGACACTTCTTTCAATTTGAGTCTTTTTTGGCGAATTGGCCGAAGAAAATAGCTCTTTAACGCTTATCTGTTTCTTAATGCCTACCAAACTGATATGGAATTGTGTCATGATAGAGATGATATGGATCAGTTACCTTGCTTGGACTGGAATATATTCTGGTTCTTGTATCGCTATATGTGTGTATCAAACTTGTCCTCTTTCCTGATCTCTCTTGCTGGACTGGCTCTTTTATTCATCATATTCAAATAAACATATGAGTGGTAGGTGATTTTGAACAAACAGGTTTACGATCACTTATGGATGCAAGCTGACTGTTTATATTAATGTGCATAGGGTTACTAATCGACGAGGATTGCTTCCTCATTAATGGTATATTAAATTATGGTTCAAAGTCTCTGGTTCTTTGTAGCATATCATCAATATTTCAGTGCTGGGATTCTTTTAACATCACAACCCTTTTCCCACCAGCCCTTTACTAAAATGAAATTTGCTTTTACTTGCAGAAAGTTGAAGGAACTCAAATGTTGTGTGACATATCGACAGTTGGGCACTTGTCCTTTATCAAGGTACAATATTCCTTGATTAAATGGTTGAAGGTTCTCTAATTTTACTAAAAAGACTATATGATATCATGATCATAGATGTTTATGCCCTTGTTTCCCCCACAAAAACCCCAAAATCTTATATATCATTCAGACTCATTGAAAAGATAACATGTCATATAATCATTAGTAAAATCTTCCTCCATGGGAACAGATTTTATATTTCAAGGTGATGCTGAAGCAACCAACATCTTGTGAAATGCTTTGTTATGCTCTAGCAATTTGTCTTTAGGTGGTGTACACTCTTGCAGAATGGGAGCAGCTTCGAGGACATTCTGAAACCATGAAACAAGTGAAGGCATTTCCTCAGCATCAAGAAGTTTGATATCCACAATCTCCTCAACAATCTGAGCCCAGCAGATGATCCAAGCAGACGCGACATCCATGAAGCCTATCTTCGTATCTCCAAAAAAGCGTTTCTTCCCTAGTTCACCCTGTAAAATTTTCAAGTTCTCACGAGCTTCTTTTGCTATCCTCTGCTGCTCTTCTCCAACCTTGGCTAAAGTACCAAGTATTCCTGGCACACACTGTAAAGAAAGAAAGATCATGAATGATCCAGTGATTTAGTGCAAGATGATAAACAGGTACAGGAATGGATTCTTTCATATTCGAACGTTGCTTATTACCTTGTCATCAACAAATTTTGCCCAAAAACGCGCCTTGGCTCTTCCATAAGGATCTTCAGGCAGGAGGGGATTGTGCTTCCATGTCTCTTCAATGTATTCAAGTATGACTAGTGATTCTGCAATAGGTTTCTCATTATGAACCAAAACCGGAATCTTTGTATGAACTGGATTGTACTGCAAGAGCAATAGACTTTTGTTTGGGAGATTTTCTTCTTGGTAGCATATTCCATCCCTTTCAGTTTCAGTGCCCAATGAACCCTCAGAGCAAAAGGGCTTGCCCAGTATCCAAGCAATTTCACTTTATCACCTGCCATTGCTGATTCTTGCTTTGTAAAGAGCTACTCAATCTCTCTTGTTATATAGAGGTACAATTCTTGCTGTGCAGGCCAAGAGGGGCCAAGGCTGCTGCTAAATGTTGGAATATTGCAGGTCTTAAGATGATAAATGTGAAAAAAAAAAAAGAATATTTAGCTGTTTTCTACATTTCTTACAAGATACTTTAGTACTCTTTCTGTGCATTTTAACTTGTCAATCTTGACTAAGTAGCTAAATTTTGTACATGGTTGAAAATTATACGAAAAATGTTATAAATTGAAATCTTTCCCGTATTAATATAATGAAAAAATATACTATCTTATAATGTTGGTCAAAGTTAATGTAATTTGATGTCGATAAATGAAATAGTGACAAGTAAAAGTAAAAGGGAGTATATTTGTGTCAAACGATGATTGATAGCTTGACTTTTCAATGCTAATTAACGTTGCTTTCTCATTAATCTCATCGGAAAATGACAACTTCTGCAATCTTTTTCACATATTTCTGTTGATTATTCCATCTGGCACAAGCTCTATCAATTTTATTTTCAGTATGTCCAACAAAATACAATAGTGTTTTCATTTAGAAAATAAGATATGTTAATTATTTATTACTCTCTTTGTTTCAATTTGTTTATCTAATTTTAACTCGATGCTAATTATTTTGAAGAAAACAAAGACTTAAATCTTGTAATATTAAAGATAGTGTAGAATGTGTCGAAATAGTCTTTGACATTATGGTCTTAATTATGAAATATAGAAAGTTAAAATTCAAAAAATTGTCCAAAAGGCAACATTTTTTAAATGGAATAAAAAGAAAAATAAGACAAATAAATCAAAACAAGATATTTTCACACAAGCATAAATGAAAGGTGTACAAACATTGACAGATCAATCAAATGAAGAAATTTGAAAGGCTGCTCTGTTGGTAATTTTTTTTAGAAGAAATATGCGTGTTACATAGCATTACAACATTGAAGAACTTCCTCAAGTCAATCTTAAAATACAATTGTACTGAGATTACTGCAGAAATTACTTCTTCTGCCTCATTAAAACTTATACAACGATGCTCTCCTGTTTGATGTTACTACTGCAATGATGCTAAAGCCTGTGAAACATTTCTCGAAATACGATCATGGACCGGCTCCTGCATGAAGAACAAGTTTCAGTAACTGCTGTAGTCAGCCAATAATGATTTTCCGACATAACTTTTTACCTTTGTCTCAGGCATTTGGAATCTTGAATTTGTAATCGTCTCGAATAGGAAAATATATCTGTTTAATGAAAGTGGAAATCAGCACTTATAATGGAAACAGTGAATAATGATAATCGCAGGCAACTTTGATGCAAGTAGATTACAATCAAGTGAAGTTTCAAGGTTTTGTTTGTTCAAAAAGAGTAAATGCTTCGCCTCAACAGTGATAGCATGGGAAGACATGAACACATACCGCCAAGCTAATTCAGAAACAAGTTCTTCTGGAGCATCAGGTAAGACCTAGGCAGGAAAATCGATTTTCAGTTGGTGCAGTTTGAAAACAAGCAGAAATAAAATGCTCATTTCCTACCGATTACCTCATCCTCATATGGGTTGCAATGACTTTTGAACCACAACCTCAAGAATTCCTAAGCAAATATTAGTTGTGGTAAGTGTCAGCATATTGCAAGAGACAGCATATGAAAAAGTAAAAACTCTATAATCTAAGATAACCGGCAACATCAAAAGAAAATATTGTTTTTTTTTTTTTTACTTTTCCTATTCCAGTAGAGATTAATGCTTGAGCATGTATCTGAGTGAATATAGATTTTCATATAATGTAAGAAACCTTGTCAATATTTTCAGGCTCAAGACCATTCTGAAAGTGCTCACAGTAAGAATGCGCAATCCAGTATCTGCTTGAGTCGGGTGTATGCACCTAAAAGTTGGAAGCAGAAGATGAGGTCTTCAGTGAGAAAAAGTAGAATCATTGTCAAAGAGAAACACAGCTATCTAATGTTTACCTCATCGATCAGATAAATTTGACCATCAGGTCCCTTTCCAAATTCATATTTAGTGTCCACCAATATCAAGCCATGATCCAATGCTACACGCTGCAATATAAAAATTAGTGAATATAACTGCATAGAAAGTTAGATTTATGCCTAAAGTTGTTCAAATGCACTCTACAGCTAACGCAGAGGATACATCAAAAACTCTAGCAAGTAGTTCTTTAAAATATTTGAGACGCAGGACAGGGTATTTTAGCATATCATGGAGACAGAATTTCACTGGGTATGTTGTTTTGTTGTTTAAGAAACAAGAATAATATTTCAAAATAGATCGAAATATATAACTTACAGAGATACATTAAATTTTATTAAGTTCTAAAGCAATATATGCACGAGAACTGATACAACTATCTAGGCGTAATCTTAATGTACGTAATATACCAAATTCTGAAAAATAGAGCAACATATTATATAAAATTAAGGTTAAATAATTATAGAAAATGAGCTGCGATGATAGTGTGTCATAGGAGACAGATAGCCTATGGAGTAAAGCATCCATGAGCCAAATGCTCTACCCACCTTCGAGGCACTAACCCAGGAGACTTCACTATCTCATAGTCTCCCAAGGATATTTAAGCTACCTGACTACCTCGCAGGGCAGGTTACAATTTTGCATTTAAAACATTGACCATTACTAGTCTGAATAACTTCCACACCGAAGTGTATAACCATCAAGAGTCATCTCTGAATTGCTGAGATAGGTATGATGACACTTGATAAAGCAGGCACAAATACAGAAATTCAACAGCAAGCAACAACTCATTGAGGACATGATTTATACATGGAAGCTCAATTTGAACATATGAACTTCATGTATTTCCAAGGAAGGATTGGAAACAACTACACCTCTTGACTACAAGTCTACAACTCACATATGAAGGAAAAAGATCTGAGAACTGAAAGGAAATTTTCACCTATAAATCGCTGTAACTGACAACATGCACTCATCAAGGCTGATGTGGCCTCTAAATCTTAGCTTAAGTTTGCTATTAGCAGAAGTGTCTACACATAACTAATTATAGTTGTAACATCATCTCAGACTTTAAATAACTAATTAACTTCATCATTTGAGCTCCTAAGCAATGTTAATTATGGGCATGCTACTTTTTTGGTCAATACAGAACAGAAAGCCTCTCTTGACTTCTCAATTCCAAGATTGTATAGAGGGAAGTAAACTAAGATGGACAAGGAAGAAAAGACTTTTGTATCCACAATCATCAACATATTACACAGCACTAACTAAAACAATTTGCTAAGAAATATCATGAAGAGCTTGAAATCAAGAAACAGCAATGATATTGAAGTGACAGTAGGGCATTATTCATTCAGTCAGCAGATTAAAGTTAAGAGACTAGCAGTAACAGCTATAGAAGAAAGACATGATAAGAATCCCAATTAAAAAAAACAGATAAAACGGAATACAAGACTCATTACCTGGCCAAAGTCAAATAATTCCATTGCCTTCCTACTCACTTCATCATAATCAGCTTGAGTCATAAGACCACGTTGAACTATCTGCAGTTATATATTGCAGATAAGCTTCATACTCATCTCATATCAACATTGATTCAATACCACAACATATATCGATAGCCCCAGGCTTTGGAGGGCAAATATACTCGACAAGCTAGAAAATCTGACTCTAAATCCAGGAAGTGGACCAAGGACAACCAAATCATAAACTGTAACAAGAAACATCAAATAAACGAGATGCAAAATAGAAGGACTGCAATGTAATCTTCCAAGAAGGAGACCAGTCAGCATCTTTAGCCACTTTTTCACTTAACTATATCTTACATTTTTTTTCCCACCAACATGTACAAAATTAGCCTATTTAGTTATAGAACAGCAAATATAAAGAACAGACAGACTGATAGGAAAGTAAGAAGAAAAAGAAAAAGAAAAAGAAGAAAGAATACAGACCTCATCTGGTGTTACAGGAACATCATGATCTGCTGCTTTAGTTGTTGGAGTAAGTATATTTTCTGAAAGCTTTTGATTTTTCACCAGACCTGTCAAAAAAATCATCTTTGCTATAAGAACAAAAAATCGGGGAACAAATAAAAAGAAAAAGACAAAGGCTAAATAAAAATGGTTGCATTCATGCATTTATACAAACACACCATCAGGAAGGCTGTTGCCGCAATAACTGCGAACCCCTTTATTGTAGACTGTCCAGAGTGATGTATCAGTGCTTCCAGTAACATATCCTCGTACTAGAAAAAAGAAGACATTGTAAATATCTTAAATCATGACTATTGATGTATAACAACAAAATACTCACCAATAAACATAAACTAAAATGAGAAGTAGATATAGTAATTTCATAAGAAAAGCTTTTAGAAGTTATAACTTAATGGTAATAATTGCATTCAAAGACACTTGAAAACTTAGAAGCATAAAAATCAGACACTTATTACGAGGTTTTCAGTTCGCACCCTTCAAAATGACACCTATTATCAATTTCAATTGCATAATTACGAAGACTCACCATTGTAGAGTGGGAGCATAAGGATGGTTCAAAGTGACATCATCGCAAAGATTACCTTCAAATGGTCCCCTTCCTCCCAAAAAGAAAAGGGAAATGCTGAGTATGTTATGCCAGCCATACTAGTGGCTCATATTTGTGCCAGAGCGAGATTCAAACACATAGCTAGTGTCCCTCAGCAAGAAAAGCCCCCAATTAGGAAAAACATACAGCTAACATCCACTGTTACTAAATATGCTGGGTCAGAACATGTAACCGAAACTGACAATTTGGCTGACTTAAATACATCACTATACATATGTACAAGAACCTAACCAGTAACCACACATATAACTCATTACACGTTGGTCAAAAAGTGAACCACTACAAAGTAGAAACTCACCAACAAATTCAACAGGGAAAACAGAACATTTCCTCGCAATAGTTACATTTCTATCAGGTGCCGATACCACTGCATTAGGAGTAATATGTTGAGTCTTATTAAACCACCATAAACTTGTCTCATTAAGCACCTGCATATCAGCATACTTATTACTAATTGAATTCTATCAATATGTTCTTTGAATAATTTTCCTTTTACTGGGAATAATAAACAACTTTACCTGGCCTTTAAAGGGGATTGAAGCAAGAATTCTGTCAAACGCACTTTGCCTATCTGTTGTCACCATTACAAGATGATCCCCTCCATCATATATATCTCTAACCTTCAAAACACATGAAATTTGTCAGAAGTGCATTCGAAATAAATCAAATTTCAAAACTATGCACATAAAATTTCAATAAAGTTGTCATCTTTCCACCCAGAAACCCTAAATTCCTTCTTCGAATTTTAGACAAAGTCCAAGCATCCCAATAACCAAAACACTCAAAATAAACAAATTAAAAAGGAGCTTGGAGATAAACTGTAAACCACATTATTGTTCAAACAAACCTCATCCCATCTGCCCCAAATTCGGTCCAACCAAACCCACACTGGAAAAACCTAAGAAAAAAAAAACTAGTGTTATTTTGAATTTACCTTGCCTCTGATTTTGGATTTGAGTTGAGGTACAGTTAAATCAAGATGAGTTTCAGATAGACAATTAGATATTGAACGTCCGATAGCATTCATAACTTCTTCTTTGTGGTCATTGTTGGTTAAGGCAACATGGGGTGGTGAATTTTGCTGCTGGCTTGACATGGCGGATGCAATGATTGATGGATACTTATTGAATTTGGTTATCTTTGGTGATGCTGTTTTTGAGAAGGAAAAGATTGGTTGGTTGATAGATTGAAGGTTCCTGTTTAGGGTTTTGGGAGGGTTTAAGGCTGGCAAAGAATGCGCCATTGTTTTTCTGTATTCTTTTTTCCTCTCTTTTCTGGTTTTGTCTAAAAAAGAGAAGAACTAAAATTGCATTGGACGAACAAGGGCATTTTTGTCATTTCAAATTCAGCTTAGATCTTTTTCCGTCCAAGTCAAAAAAGGGCATTTTTGTCATTTCAAATCCAGCTTAGAGCTTTGTTAGTAAGAAATTATTCTTTTTGTTTCTGTTTAGAAGACAAAGACAAGTGGAATTACTTATGTTAAACGACATCTTTTTATCTCATTCTGTATTTATTTTACTTTAAAAATACAACATATTCGAAAAAAAATATTAATGAGATGATATATATGCATTAAATAAGTTAATTTTCATCTGTACAAGTTGTAATGGAATGATTAAGATTCCTTCATTTTTAATTTTACTTTCATATTTAAACTTTTGAGAATAAAAATAATCTTATAATTGGAATTTGGGAGCGATGCCCCCCAAAAATGAGCTATATAGTTCACAAATTCTAATTTAATTAATTTGTGACTCTTATCTTAAGGTATAATATGAACAAACATCTTCTCCCTTCTCGTTTTGCTTTTTGAAAAAGAAAAAGAATATAAAAGTTAATGTATTTTTTTTTAAAGAATAAATTTCATTTTATATATTTGAAATTTGAATTATGATCTAACGCATTAGACTATACTATTTAAATTCATTTTAATCTACTATTTTGATGGATTATTTAAAATTGTATGTATTGAATTAAATTGACAAATAAATCATAATTTAATTAATTGCACTTAGACAGATTTTCTTTTTTTTGATATTTTTACTCAAGACTATTCCAAAAGAACTCATTTGGTTCATCATATTGATGTGACATACCGTGCTTCAAGTAGGCGATGACATTGCTCATATTCACGATCTTGATGAAGTAATGACGGATGAATTGGTAGAATTTGAAGAGGATTCAATGGGCATTACTTGAATTTAGAATCAACTAATGTTAATACAAAGTATTTTCTTTTAAATTTATTCCTTAATTTATATTTAATTTTGTGTTATGTTCTTTTCCTCTTCCAATTCTTAAA
>DF357327.1:110434-129563 GCA_000787875.1 Solanum virginianum | reverse complement strand
ATTCTTAAAATATCGTATACATACAATTATTTTCCTTTACTCTATTACTTTTGTGTTTATCAAATTACACAAATATATTTAAGTTACATATCATAACATTTTTTTTAGTATATGATTTAAGTTGTAATTGTAACGTTTCTACTTTTATTCAACCGAATCTCTTGGGATAAGCTTAGAATGTAAAAGTTTAGGACTTGTAGTTCAAAGTCTTTTTCTTTTCTAAATAACTAATACTTTTTAATGACTAAATTAAGTGTCTCAATATACTTAATTAACTTGGTGGTTATGTTAATTTGTTAATCCAAATTAAAACTCATTTTCAACATCTGTAAAATTCATGTTTTGACCCATTTCTTTTTATGGTATAATAATAAAATTGATAATTATAATAAACAGAATGATATAAATGATTAGAATCAAAAAAATAAAAAATAAAAAAATTAAGTGAAGTAATTCAAAAGAATCTTAAAAGGAAGATCCCAAAAACATGTTGAGCATTGTTTAGATAACTTTAAATTGCGTATTTTTCTCTTGAAAAAAAAAGTATATTCACAACAATCTCTAGTAATACTTGATATGATTATCAATAAACCTTCTTATAAGAAATTAATAAAAAGAATTTTTTTTATAAATTTTATAACAATAATAATAATATAATTAAATGAGAAGTCTCTTATTTATAAGAGAAAAAACTTTATTTCCAAGAAATGGGTGCTAAATTTTTGTAAAAAGAATTTATACCTCCATGTAAAAATTGAAGTAAAATAAGAAGGAAAAAAAAGAAACTTTTTTTCCAAGAAATTGGTGCTAACATTTTATAAAAAGGATTTAAACTACCATATATATAATTTTCTTCATTTACTAAACTTAATTATATACGGAAAAGAATTCCATAAATACTATCATTATAACAAACTATACTTTTCAGTATTTTATTATCAATTATTTTAAATGACATTATAATTTATTTCTATAATAAAAAATAATAGTACAATGTAATTACGTAATGATATAAAATAAAAATATTCAATTACTCAATATTATTATCAATATCTTATTATTGATACTCTTTATGCTTAAGAAAAATCAAATTATTTTAATTGGATGTATTACATTAAACATCAGTCCTAGTTTTTTCTTAAATTTTAAAGTTTTTCTTAAATGTATTAATTGAAATTTCTAAAATTTTAAATTACAACTTTTTATATATTGAAAATATTAAATGAATTTGACTCCTATTTCTTATAGGAGTAGGGAAAACTCAATATTACGCTCTTATAAATATATTGCAAATTATATTTTCTCTTTTTATTATAAACAGACTCTCTAGAACCCCTTTCATCTCTTCTACAAAGCAAATTGATCTCAATGCAGATTTGTTTTGCCTCTGATTAAGTTTAAGATTTCTGGAAGTTTCTCAATCGCTGTTATGCCAATTGATCCCTCAAATTTTTGTGATTTTTTTCGGATTTTTTCGGCTATTGTTTCATCGTTCTGTCGTACGAGGTTCGTTTCTTGAATTCTGTGTTTTTTCCGTTGAAAGATTTGCAGTGTCACTCTTTAGGTGATACTTGAATTGGGTTGGACTAGTTTTGGCTAATTTGGGGTATACTGTGATTAATTGATGAGGAACAAGAGAAAAGGATGTGAAATTTTGTGCCCTAAACAGAGAGAAATATGGAATTCGGTCCGTGATTCGGGATCTTCGATGTCGAATTTGAAAACCCATTTTTCGTTGGAGGAGTGTTCTAGAAGGTTGAAGAAAAGGTGTAAGGAAGAAGATGATGATGATGGGTTGTGTTGTGAGGTTACTGTTGGGTCTTGTAGAAGTAGAACTAGGCTTGCTGCAACTGCCCCTCCGAGTGGGAGTTCTTCGATTAGTTTGTGTGGGAGAGGTCTTAAGAGGAAGATAGGATGTATAGATGCAGCGACTCAAATGGGTAGGAAGAACAAGATTGAAGATGACTATGAAATGGGGGAAGCTTTAGGGAAAGGTAAATTTGGATCAGTCTTTTTGTGTAGGAGTAAGGTTACTGGTGTTGAATTTGCTTGCAAGACATTGCCTAAAGGGGAAGAGACAGTTCATAAGGAAGTAGAGATAATGCAACACTTATCGGGGCATCCTGGTGTGGTGACATTGCATTCAGTATATGAGGATGCGGAAAGTTTTCATTTGGTGATGGAGTTGTGCTCTGGTGGGAGGTTGATTGATGAGATGAAGAAAGAGGGAAGTTATTCGGAGCATAAGTCTGCTAATATTTTTAAGGATTTGATGTTGGTGATTCAATATTGCCATGATATGGGAGTTGTACATAGGGATATTAAGCCGGAGAATATCCTTCTAACTGCCTCTGGGAAGATAAAACTTGCAGATTTCGGCTTGGCTATGAGGATTGCCAATGGTAAATACTTGCATTGGAACCCGCTTATATATGTTGCACTTGCTTCTTTTTGTTGTTACTTATTGCACCATCATGTTTACCAGTTGTTGGAAGTTTGCTTCATTTTTATGGGACCTTTTACTTATTAGCAATGCTTCTGCCTATCATTTGGTTTCATATTTCTTCCAACTGCTAGTTGTTTCTAATGGTGTATGTCCTAGTCTTTTTTAATTACAAGTTCCATTGTTGGTATAATCTAGGCTTGACTACCACTGGAGTTGGGTAGACATACTTCATGAGGCATGATACTAGGAACTTATTTTCTTAAAAGACAATATAGCATAAATAGGATTTAACATGCAGATAATATAGCGAGTGGCTTAAATAGGAAAAGAAAACCTTAGATAGGGGGTAATTTTGCTAGGAAAATCGAACAGTGATACAGATATTATCCAGCTTCAACAAGACACAAAGTCCAAGTTAACCAGAAAAAAGGAGGGGATATGATTTCAGAGCAGCAAGAACCAAGCTATATAGGACAGAGGTGGTGTCATGGAGTCGGGAATAGAGAGGAAGATGGAGGGGGTGAGGGCAAAGCTAAACAAGTTAGGGCTTAACACAATTTCTCACTTGTCCATTTTTGTGGTGAACCCAACGCAAGTTATATAGTTTACTAATCAGCATTTAATTGAGTTACCCCTCCAGGCATGACGCTTTTGAGCAATTCCAAGTATAGGGTCAGATATGCTCATCTTAACTCTAGTTTCCACCTTATTTATGGAGGCAACATTTATAATGCAGGTCAGAGTTTAAGTGGTTTGGCTGGAAGTCCTGCATATGTGGCCCCTGAAGTTCTTACAGGGGATTATGCTCAAAAAGCAGATATTTGGAGTGCCGGTGTTCTTTTACATGCTCTACTGGTAGGTGTCCTTCCATTTCAAGGGGACACTTTGGAAGCTCTGTTCGAGGGAATTAAAAGCATGAAACTTGATTTTCACTCTGAAAAATGGCAATCTGTATCTAAACCTGCACGAGATCTTCTTGAGCGGATTCTCACAAGGGATGTTGCTGCAAGGATAACTACCGAAGAAGTCTTAAGTAAGCATTTTATTTGTTTGTGACTGATTGATTTCCTTGCTAGCTGCTTCAATAAGTAGGTAACTGGGTTGACAATTTTTTAATCCTTTAGTTTTGTTTTGATCATACATGATCTTCACTATGGAGAATAATCTGAATAATTAAAGCCATTGACATATTGACAACTTTTTGTTAGCTTGCACTGGTTTACACACAAAAGAACCCACCTTTACTTTTTCTTTTTTATTGGCAGTGTGTCGGTTCTTTTGCTTAGTTAGATTTTTCTTGAACTGTTTTACTAAATAATTATGAACATTTCGTTATTTTATTTTCAAATTAATGATTAGAAATGTTGTATATCAGGCCATCCATGGATGCTGTTCTACACAGAGCGCACTTTGAAGACTGTGTCCATCAGGTTGAAGCCAAAGCATTTCTCTGGAACACCAAGCCAAACACCAGCCATTACCTCTAGACTAGAATCAGATGGAAAGAAGAGATGCAGTAGATCTCTCAACGGGGAAACCAAAGGTTTAAGTTGTGAAAGTTCAAATAGAGAATCTGAAGAATCTGACGACTCTGGTTTAGTTGATGTGCTTGCAGCAGCGATATTGCATTGCAGGATATCTGAACCAAAACGAAGCAGATTGTGTGTTAACAATAGTCCAATAAGGGAACAATGTTCGTCTAACGTGAAATCTAACCTTTGCAAGGCTTTCTGATTCCATCCGCACTCCATGTACATGTCTTGACATTTAGTACCTGATGGAAGGAGATTGTTTTATTATAAGTTACCAGCGTGCAATTTCTGATTGTACAAAGAAGCTTGGATGCAGATTAACTTGAATAACACCTTCATTATTTGGAGTTGAAAGGACTGCCAAAGTTGATGCATTCATTTACCTAACAGTGGATACACTGGTTTCTGTACAAACATGTAAATAGTTGATGGCAGCATAGGGTAACTCTTGTGATTACTATACAATGAGAAACTAACTGGTTTAATTGATATCTCTGATTTATTTGTTTCTCTTGAACTTTGTGACTTCCTCATCAGTACTTGAATGTTTCTCTTATTATTTGTTTCTCTTGAGGCGCTGTTATCGGTTATCTGTACACATGAAGCATTTTGCTGTAGTTTACTCAGCAATATATTCTGTTGATGATGTCAAAGTTCTAGTCATATGGTTAATCAGATCAGTTATTATCTCCATAAAATGTATGCAACACGAATTTAGATGGGAGAAAGATTCCTGCTCAAATTTTAGATGGGAGAAAGATTCCTGCTCAAATTATGAATCTGAACCTCTTTGTAGAACCTGTGCACAAGTTTTCAAATTAGACCCTTTCCATCAGTATCATTTATCCTGTCTTAATTGGTCGAGTTCTTTCAATCAACTATAAGGAAACTCGAGGAGGTAAAAGAGATTATTTTTGAAAAACTTCTGGTTCAGCTCATAATTTCAGCTACATGATACTGAAGATGTGAATTTTTCCATCCATGAAGTCGAAAATCTTTGAAAGCTAGAGGGCTTAGGAAAGACCCAGGATGTAGCTGGATTGAGATTTGTAATAGAGTTTTTATTCTTTGATCTTAAGAGCATTATCTTCTGTTACTAACCGAAGTGATCTCCACAAAGTTCATTCCCTCATAGTAGTTTCAGGCCAGCACCAATCAACATTCTTCTCTGGAAAACTCATTTCGAAGTACTCCCGGTTCAAAGATCCTGTTTCTTCATTATCCGTTTTCCGCATAAATTCACCAACCCATAATGTTTACTTGTGGAATACTATCATTAGAGCCATGACCCATAATGGGTTATGGTCTAAAGCATTAGAGTTTTACACCCAAATGAGAAAATTAAATCTTAAGCCTGATAATTATACATTTCCTTCGGTCATTAATTCGTGTGGCGGTTTATTGGACCTTGAAATGGTGAAACTTGTACATCATGATGTTTTGGAGATGGGGTTTGGATCGGATTTGTATATATGTAATGCTTTGATTGATATGTATGCGAGAATGAATGAATTAGGGAGCGCGCGTGAGGTGTTTGATAAAATGCCTAGTAGAGATGTGGTTTCTTGGAATAGTTTGATTTCAGGGTATAGTGCGAATGGGTATTGGGAAGAGGCTTTAGAAGCTTTTTGGGAGGGAAGGTTATCAGGTGTTGTAGCTGATGCTTTTTCTGTGTCGAGCGTTTTACCTGCATGTGGGGGTTTGATGGAAGTTGAACAGGGACAGATAGTTCATGGGTTGGTGGAGAAGAGTGGAATTAAGGGAGATATGGCTGTGAGTAATGGACTGCTTTCGATGTACTTTAAGTTCGAGAGGTTGTTGGACAGTCAGAGAATCTTTGATGAGATGATATTTAGAGACATTGTCACTTGGAATATCATAATTTGTGGGTTTTCTCATTCAGGGTTATATCAGAAGTCCATCAAATTGTTTCGAGAAATGGTTTGTGAATACGAGCCAGACCTGCTCACTATTACTTCTGTTTTGCAAGCTTGTGGGCATATGGGGGATTTAAGATTTGGAAGATATGTTCATGACTATATAGTGGAAAACAGATACGAATGTGACACGACCGCTTGTAATATCATAATTAACATGTATGCAAAATGTGGTGATTTAGTGGCTGCAAGGCAAGTTTTTGACAACATGAAAAGATGGGATTTAGTCTCATGGAACTCAATGATTAGTGGTTATGTTGAAAATGGGTTTAATAAAGAAGCAGTTGATCTGCTGAAGATGATGAGGATAGACTTGCAACCTGATTCTGTCACTTTTGCAACACTTCTTTCAATGTGTACAAAGTTGATGGACATGGATTTTGCAAGAGAGCTCCACTGCGATATAATTAAGAGGGGATGTGATTCCACTCTTATTGTGGGCAATGCTCTTCTAGACGTGTATGCTAAATGTGGTAAAATTGAGCATTCAGTGTGGCAATTTCAGATCATGAGTACTAGAGATATTGTAACGTGGAATACTATTATTGCTGCCTGTAGCCATTCTGAGGAAAGTTACATAGGTTTAAAGATGCTCAGTAGGATGAGAATGGACGGAATCATGCCAGATGTGGCTACCATTTTAGGTTCACTGCCTTTGTGTTCCTTACTTGCTGCCAAAAGACAGGGTAAGGAGTTGCATGGCTTCATTATCAGGCTCAATTTTGAGTCACATGTCCCTGTTGGAAATGCACTGATTGAGATGTACTCTAAAACTGGGAGTTTAAAGAATGCAGTCTTGGTCTTTGTGCACATGAGGATTAAAGATGTTGTGACATGGACAGCAATGATCTCTGCATATGGAATGTATGGCGAAGGAAAGAAGGCTCTCAGATCTTTTCAGCAGATGGAGGAGACGGGTACTATTCCCGATCATATTGTTTTTGTTGCCATCATATATGCATGTAGCCATTCTGGTTTAGTGGAAGATGGTCGTGCATGCTTTAACCAAATGAGAAAAAAATACAACATTGAGCCTAGGATTGAACATTATGCTTGCATGGTTGATCTTTTATCACGTTCTGGACTACTGGATGAAGCAGAGGACTTTATCCTCTCTATGCCTGTGCAACCTGATGCAAGTATGTGGGGAGCTCTACTTAGTGCGTGTCGAGCTAGTGGAGATACCAAGATTGCTGAACGTGTCGTAGAACGTCTTGTTGAATTGAACTCTGACGATCCTGGGTATAATGTTTTAGCTTCCAATGTATATGCTACCTTAGGGAAGTGGGACCAAGTGAGAACAATACGAAAATCTTTGAAAGCTAGAGGGCTTAGGAAAGACCCAGGATGTAGCTGGATTGAGATTTGTAATAGAGTTTTTATTTTTGGCACTGGCGATAGGTCCTTTCAACAATTCAAGCAAGTCAATGAGCTCATAGAAGACCTCAATAGAACAATGGATAAGGAAGGTTATGTTGCTGACCTAAAATTTGTTTTGCATGATGTCGGTGAAGATGAGAAGATGAATTTGCTTTATGGGCATAGTGAAAGACTTGCTATAGCATTTGGATTGTTGAACACAAAAGAAGGTTCACCTTTGCAAGTGATGAAGAATCTACGGGTTTGTGGGGATTGCCACACTTGGACCAAGTATGTGTCAAAAATTGTTCAGAGGGAAATACTAGTTAGAGATGCAAATCGCTTTCACTTGTTCAAGGATGGAACATGTAGCTGCAGAGACCGCTGGTAATTAAAGTCTGTTGTCCTTCCTAATACCTAAAAGACGGAAAGATCCCTGCAATTGAGGAAATTAAGGTTCTATCATTTGAAAACAATCTGGAGGTGAGATATCTTTCTGCTTGTTAGATTTGTGAGATTTCAAACTATATCTCCAGTACTACATTTCTACCTTTAGTTGCAGGATTGGTGCAGTAGTCGACTTCGAAGGAGACGCAAAAATATTAAGGACCTCTGTATCTGGTAAGTCTTCACTTTTTAAAGGGAAAATTGCTGGAACAATGACCAGAAATTCAAAGTTTTAAAAGAGGAAATTATTAACCATACTCGAACTCTGTGAAGCATATGAAGTGAAGAAGATTCTTCCAGAGCATGGTCCATTCTGTGATATTATGATGAAGAAGAAGAAGAAGAAAGAGAGAAGAAGTCTTCTCCAGGACATTGGCAAAACTTCATGTTCACAGGAGGGACTCAATACTCTTAACTCTGATTTAGTAATTGGAAATCTAATGTCCAAAAAGACTCAATGCTCAACCTTCCATAACATAAAAAAAAAGAGGGGAAGAATGAGTTTTGGAGAATGATTTCCATTAGAATCTTCATTAAAAAGAAACAAGAATAATAATTTTTTGAAAATAAGGAGAATTCGACAAGACAGGTGATGTAAGAACGGCTGTAAGTAGAGTTGAGCTACTTTGGCGTACCAAAATCATAGAAGTTCTGGAACTGTGAGGAAATATGGAAAAAAGATAACTTCTCTTGACTTGGCTGTTGACAATTATATGAGGGGTCATTATATAGGAGTTAATGCTCTCAGAAAAATAAAAAATTATTGAATATATAAAACATCTAAACACCGAGATTCCTAATTTCGATAGAACGATGAAATTTAATACTATTAACTTAGGAACATAAAACAAAACCACAACAATCTTTTTTTCTGCAAGTAATATCTAACATATATCCAATTAAACCTCTCGACTTTCAATGATATTGATTGAATTCCTTGCATAATTGGTGCAACAGAAAAGAGGACATGTACAACATTCACTCCTTTCTGTTGGGTAATATCTATCTAACTAGTGGATTGCTGATATTGTGATCTTTCTGTAAGCAATTTATGGCTAGGAGAGGAGAAGTAGATGACATTTATGTATCTCATCAAGGAAGTGTCTTCTCTGCTACTCAGATGAAAAGCTACACTGCTATTTATGATTTTTTTAAAATCTTTTTGATTTTGTTTGTATGTGATACATGAGATGAATTTACAATCTTTGTCCTTTGTCTTAGTAAGTTATCAATGAATAAATGATGTATAGTTGAGTACAATCTATAGATCGACACTTCTGCTTTATGTGATTCAAAAGTAACAGATATATGGGCAGTCTCAATTTACTCTAACATATACAAATCCAGTAATGCTATTCATACAATGAAACCGCTGTGGTAATGAAACATAAAATTTGAAGTTTGGAAGCCATATAGCTTCTTGAGCTTGAGATTCAAAAGCAAGTGCCTGTAGCATAGAAGCAATAACCATATCTAATCCCTTTGCTGTATTGATTGGAGCAACTCTGTCTGTCTTCCCTGTGGATGCTATAATATATGAAGAAAATCTCATTATGTAAAGTTAAAACTTAGTTGAATAATGTACTTATTAGAGAAGCCAGAAATGTTACCTGCAACTGGTGACAGATTTCAAAAACTTCAGCAAGGGGTGCCCAGTCTCCAAAATTCCTTTCAATAAATGGATAAGCTATTCCATTCTTGCCTCTGCCAACAATGAAGAGTCCTCCTTTTATCTCACCTTCACCCCTGAAGTTTTGCCCCACCCCCATGGATTTTGCTCGCTTGTAATTTTCAATAGCTCGAGGATTAAATAGAAACCCCTGATATGAACTTATCTTTGAGCAGATTTCATCCTCCCAGAGATTTATAAAATTCCATGTTTCTGTCAAAGAGGACTACACCACCCCAGTATCGAGGCCAGAAATCCTTTACCTGGATAACAAAACCCAGCATAATAAACCAGATTCTTCCAAGGAAATGTCAGAGAAAATGTAGAAAAAAAGTTACCTCTGCTTCTATTTGCTCATGAAGAACAGCAAATAATTGAACCCCTAACGCGTCAAATATTGATTTCTTTGCATAGAGTTGGTAGGCTTCAGCTCTGCAAATGATGCACCTGTTTCCCATAGTCTTTTTGGTATAAGACCCAGTAATTCTTGCTCATAGATAAATAATCAATTTTCACTTTCTTTCCTTATACCACTCGTTCTTTAAAGGAAAAATCTTTCCTAGATTGTATCCTTCATCAGTGCATCAGAGTTTAGTGGAAGTACAATTTACACAGATTATTGGATCATCTGCTCTTGGTGAAGTTCTATGCAGATATTGACTTGAGTTTCCTTGTGAAATTCTTGCAAGAAGCTTCTTTGTTTCTGTTTAACCAAGTATATATGTGTATGAATCTAAAAGAGTCAGCATCTAAGATATAGGATACCAATTTAGCTACGATTTTTATCAATTATAAGTGTGATTGCAGAAATGATTTTGATGATTTACCCAGTGCGACGAGTGCATAGAATCACTGCTGGTTTATCACGCCAGCGCTCTGAAGCCTTCATTGGCAGAGTATTTGTTTTCACCAAACTCTCCATTCCAATCTTGTACTCTGGCGTTAGTTTCTGAAGTGAGATATTCTCAATGGAGGAATAAGGAGCAACATTCTCAATTACTGGGGTTGCCTGCACACAGCCACATGCTCTAGGCTCATCTGGCATTGAAGCTACAATTCCCTTAAAAACATGTCCATCTTTAATTTTGCAATAAGCCATTGATTGTTCCAAGGGATACATCATAAGCTGTATTGGTTCTTCCAAGATATCTTGTCATACTCTGCTTCCTGGTGGTGAACAGAAATATCCTTCTTGTAAAGACTCTCATTCCTCGAGACAGCTCTTCTGCTCACTTGGAGATTACAGGCTTGGGACAAAGGATCTCCCCTACAAGCTGTAGATCTGTCTGTAAAACAGGGCCCCTTTTCATTCCATACTTTAAAGTAATATCTACTTTGCTTGGCTTAAGAAGCTCAGGAAGGGACTTCCCCAGACTACTCAAGCTTATCCGCATATTGCATCAGTGCATGATCATGCAGGTATGACCTGATTTCTAGTGCATCCTTGAGTAGGAAAGAAATGAATCATCAAAGCGATATCTTATTTTGTTCTTCTGTAACTTTCCATATGCACAGAAAACCAGCCTGATAACTTCCTGTCCATAGTTTAATTTGAGCAATAACATAGAAATGAAATGGAGGATTTAAGGACCTTTGATTAAGCACATTGAAGCTTTATTATCTTATTTCTATTGTTGTAACTTAATTCTTATGATACGTCCTATTATCTAGGTAAACACCAGAGTTGCTCATTTGTTGAATACAGGTTTGCCAAACAATATGAAGAGAACCTTTTGCCGTTTAGTCATGTTCAACTCGTTGATAGTCTTCAAGGTTGGTACATCATCCCAAGCCTTCCTCCAGCAGCTTTGGTAGAAGTCCTTGCAGAGATCCATTTCCAACGAAGTCTTCAATTGTGAAAGAAGCCATCTTCTTCTCAAGCAGAGTCATAGACAGATAGATACTTGGAAAAAAGTCTTGTTCATGCAATCAATCAATGAAACAGTTGCCTCGCTCGGCATGAAGAGTTGCTCCTTTGACAATCACGGTGGTTTATTGGAAATAGCCTAATGCAAGGGCATTTGAAGGGGGTGAAATGAGATTTTGTAAAAATCTTGTAAGGTCCTATTTTGCAGCTCAAATTTTCTACTCCAATTACCTCGGGAGCTGAATGTGCAGCCTCTTTTCCACTGCTTCCAGCTCAAATTTTCTCAGTAGAAAGACTTGCCTACCCCTTCCTATGCGTTCTACCTCTCCTTTGCCCGAATTCTTTTTGGAAGTCGTCTATACTCTCTGTGAGTGTATCTGAGGCATCTAGAAGATTTGATGTCTTGAAGAACATCATGAAACATATATTTCTAAGTTTACACATCCAAAAGAACTTAGAATTTTGGCAATCTAAAGTACAAGTTACTCATCATATGTAAATTTTTCAAAGTAATCAATTGGAAATTCTATTCTAACTTAATTTCTCTAGGAAGTTGTTTTCTCTTAATTGTAAAATGTGTTCTATATCAAATACTCAAAAAGCTTATTTCATAATATGTGATTGAGGACCATATGAATTTATCAATGGCACAGTTTAATTGATTCGTGATTGTCTTGGCCATGGCTCTGGGCAGGGATGATTTTAACCCAAAAGTTCTCTATTTGGTGGATGTCACATACTCAGCACATGTGTTCATTTCAGCTGTTGGGCAGTTAAAAGGACATTTTTTATTCACAATTAGAGCGAAGGATGTGACCTAAGTTAGGATTATATTCGGGGATGATTTTAGCCCCGAACTCATCAACAAAATAAGACAGAAAAATAGACTCAGCAGAATTTTATTTTATTTTTTCACTCGAGTAGCATAATTTAAAATACAATGTCACAGAAATGGTCAGCTTTTCGCTGGAATAGTTAAGTTAACAAATTTCAAAATCTACTACCATAATTACGTTTTTTCTATAATCTGCCGAATTATCTTACATGATAATTGAATATTAAACCCCAAATAAGTGGAAAAAGAAGAAATTAACCTTTACTATTAGTATAATATTATGTATAGACGGCTAAAATTGGCTTCACAGATTTGCTTTAGGAACACAAATCCTTATTTTTGGATTCATTATGTGAGTTCAAGTGCCAACTCTTTGTTCAATTGGAATTCAAGAATTACCAGCTCTTTCAAGAAAGGTGATGTTGAGGCGGCACGCAAACTGTTTGATGAAATGCCCCAAAAGAATTTAGTAACTTGGAACTGTATGATATCTGGGTATGTAAGAAATGGGATGCTCCATGATGCCCAACAAGTGTTTGACACAATGCCGAGCAGAAATGTTGTTTCTTGGACAGCCTTGTTAAGTGGGTATGCAAAGAATGGGAATTTAGAACTGGCACGGCGTATGTTTGATGGAATGGATGATAAGAATGTGGTTTGCTGGAATTCAATGATCTCGGGGTATGTGAGCAATGGGAGAATAGAGGAAGGTAGAGCATTGTTTGATGCAATGCTGATTAAGAATGACGTATCGTGTGCGATTATGATTGAAGGCTACTTCAAGTATGGGGATTTGAATGAAGCTGAGAGGTTGTTTAGTGAAGCTCCAGTGAAAAGTGTGCCACTTTGTAATGTTATGCTAGCAGGATATGCTGAAATGGGGTGGGTTGAGGATTCGTATAAGTTATTTATGAGAATGGCTACGCGTGATGTGGCATCTTGGACTAGTATGATCACATGTTTCTTAAAAGCCAGGGAAGTGGAGAAAGCTAGAAGGTTGTTTGAGGACATGCCTGACAAGGATGTCGTGGCTTGGACTGCCATGATTAAAGGGTATTGTGAAAATAACGACGTGGGGGAGGCAGGAAAACTTTTTGCTGCAATGCCTCAAAAGGATATTATTGCATGGAATTCTTAAAATCATTCTGTTAAAAAGTAACGACGTGGGGGAGGCAGGAAAACTTTTTGCTGCAATGCCTCAAAAGGATATTATTGCATGGAATTCAATGCTAAGTGGTTATCTGCAGAATGGAAGAATGCAAGATGCTCTACACCTGTTTCATATGATGCCATTGAGGAACACAGTATCATGGAATTCGATGTTGTGGGGTTTCATTCAACAAGATGATATAAATAATGCTAGAGAGTTGTTTGAACAGATGCCTAGAAAAGATGAAACCTCGTGGAACACTATCATTTCTGGATATCATAGCTCTTTTCAGAAATATGAAAAAACCAGACACAATAGCTTGGAATGCCATGATTGAAGCAAAAGCATGTCATGGTTCAGCTAAAGAAGCTCTTGATCTTTTTCTTTGTATGATTCAAGCTGGATATGAACCAGACCATGTAACCTTTCTTGGTGTCCTAACTGCTTGTGCTCATTCTGGATTAGTGGCCGAGGGTTGGAGATACTTTATATCAATGGAGAAAAACTGGAATATAATTCCAAAGGCCGAGCACTATAACTGCATGGTTGATCTTCTTGGGAGGTCAGGGATGCTAGCTGAAGCATTCAAACTTGTCGAACAAATTCCCATTGATCTCCCTTCTCATGCTCGGGAGACATTACTTAGCTGTTGTAGAGTCCATGAAAATTTTGATTCAAGTGGTGTTGTAGAGCAGAAACTTCCAGGCCTTGAGCCTTCTAATATTGGAATGTGTGTACTTCTATCAAATATGTATTCTGCTAGGGGAATGTGGAAAGATGCAGCTCATGTGAGAGCACTACTTAAAAAGTACGATTTGAAGAAAAAATTGGCGTGTAGCTGGATTGAGGTAAATGGTTGTACATCCCATTTTGTCTCAAATGACAGATGCAATCCTAGAGCAATGGACATATATAAAGCATTAGGAAGTCTTTCTGCACTGATTGAAGATAGTGGCACATTAGTTTGTCGGGGATATTATTCAAAATTCAGTTCGTCAGAAGAAATTGACATTCCCTAACATGTTTTTTCCCTGTATTTCAGTCTATAAAAGTTTCAGAGTAGAATTTCTGGTTCCCTCTTGGTGAATCCCTCTGGGATTGGAAAATTACTCACCAAAAAGCCCTTCAAAGAGGTATTGTGAAGTCTCATTCAGAGGTGGGTTCTTCAAACATCTATAAATAGAAGAGAGCAGTTTTGCATTTCATTTACAAGAGCTGGATGAGAATCTTGGATATAGTTATGCTTGACAAAAGCAAAAATTGATTTAAGCTCTTGCAGACTATAGGGATAAATTTTCCAATGCCCTGGTTTGAAGGAACTTTTGAACTGAATACTAGTAAGTTTTCACATACAAGGTAGGAGATGCAAGCTAGGATACATATATATCTTTTGACCTATAAACTTGGTAAATTAAGCATAAATAAACACAGAAAACATATGTATATTTATATATCTGAGTGTGCATATTGATGCATGCCCCAACACACACAATATGTTTACATGTATAAATATACACATTTAGAATCTAAGTAGTTGGGACTACATTAATGGTTTTGAAGTGATCATAGTATTAGAACTTCTTATTCCTGTACTTTTGGAGCCAAACATATCGATCACCAAGACCCTCACCAGTCCTCGTATTAATTATATCTGCAACAAGCTAGGTGTCACCACTGAGTTGCTCAATTTCTACAAAAACTTGAATCCACCAAAGGGTTGCCCAATTTCTACAAAAGCTTGATGCAAAGATGTAGGCGAACTCCTATAACTTTTGTTAGAATAGGAATAGGAATGTATCGTCCTATTTAGAATTGAAATAGGAATAGTATGTTGTTTCCTAGTTGGATTTGGATTAGATTGCAGTATCTATAAATAGGGTTTTTATGTAGTGATGTAAATACACAATTCAATAATATATTTTTCCTCATATTTCTCACAAGAAGTATCACAATATTACAAATATGCACATATATAGAGGTTGATAATTTACAATAAAAAATAAAGATGGATTTATAAAATCACCGGTCAATTTAGAGCCCTTTAAAATCATTCTGTTAAAAAGCTAGCACATTTAAAATCATGATTTTGAATATGTCATTATATGAAATGTAGACAAAGCACTTAAGTTGACAGAAGGAATTTAAGTAAATAAACAAATTATTTATAGCTGGGATTGAAAATATAAGGGCAATATAAACACTGCTTGGGATAGGAAAGAAAATGTCTAATACTTTAAAATTAGAGGGAGAATTTGATTTAAAGGCAAAAGGAGAGGGATGAAAATGATTTTCACCCTTGAAATATTTCTTCAAAGTGTGAAATATTTAATAATATTATTGTAACTGGCATTTGTACCATTTTGGTATGTTGTGAAGATTTTGTATTAGTTTTGTTATTTTTTCTATATATTTTGTACTATCAGTTGTTATATTTTCTGTATTTTGTATTAATTTGGTTTAAACAAATTGATGAGTATTACCATTTCATTTTTTATAAACAACCTTCCGCTTTAAACGCATTTCTTCTTTCCTGTCCAAAATTGTCCGTCCTATTGTTTCTCGTTTGCATCTCCAGGAAAACAGGTAACAAAAATAGAAAGAACAGAAGAGAGATCTAGATTACATGATCTTCATTAGAGGAGTAAGAGGTGGAGGAGGAGGTAAAGGAAGAATCTGAATGAGAGAAAAATGATGACGATGAAAGAAAAGTAGAGAACATATTAGAGTAAGGGAGAGGAAAAGAAAGAGGAGAAGAAAAGAAACAACGGAAAGGAAGAAAGGCGGATAGATCCTTTGGCAGAGAGATATAAAAGGAAAAGATTTGAAGGACAATGGAGGAGAGGGTGGGGGATTTGAGGGTTCCTCTGATCTCTTCCTTGTTCTTTCTTTGTGTATTAACTGGTGGTGTCCTCCTTGTTCTCTACCTTTTCGTGCCAGCTTACTCTCAACCGTGGTTTGCTCCTGTAGGATTGATCTTGGTTGGTTCTCCTTACATATTTTGGCTCCTGACTTACATTTACACCTGCTTGAAACGCTGCTGTTTTGACGACAGCAGCATTAGCAACCGCCAAGTTTCAAGGCGAACCTCAAGGGCTGCTACGATGGGGAGACCTGGTGTTGCCAGGACTGATTCCAAGGCAAACTCTGCTACTTCTAAGAACAATAATACCAATGATGGCAAACAATCAAGTAGCCATAGCCAACACGATGGAGGAGATGCATCATCTACCAACTCCACGAAGGAAATTGAGATGCCTTTAGCCCTATGAGTATCATCACAGAAATGATCATGCGGCATTATGCATGAGCTAAAGCATGAAAGAGATATTTGGATTGCAGAGATATTAATAATATATAATCAAAAGGATCATGTCATCATTCAGGAGCTTTTAAGGATGGCGAAGATTGCGCGTAAATGGTGAATGTAAGTAGAAATAGCAGAAAGAGATGTCTTAGCATTTATAAAAATTGAACAAACAAAAAAAAATTGTTCTCTCTTATTTTCTATTATTTCTTCCCCCCCTCTCCGCCCCAAACTTTTCTTAATTTCTGTTGAAACTTCAATTTCAACTGAATACATTATGAACGATAAATTTAACATATACGTATATATGCCTTCTTGTTTTACATTTCTCAGATTCTTTGTTTGATCAGTCTATGTAGTAAGGCAGTAGTTGCACAATCTTTTGAATAATTTGTTAAGATTCACTGGGAGGAAGACAGACATAGTAACAGTGGAAAACGTCTTCCAATTTTCCAATGTTGGGTTCGTCAAATTTTTGGAAAACATATTTTCTAGGAAAATATGTTTTTTAAAAATAAGGAAAAACGATTAAGTATAGAAAACAAGTTTCACAAGTGGCATTTTATGTTGATTGTGTCCTCACCTTCCAACACACCTCATCTTCACTCCACCTTCGTAGCATCCCAACCAGACTTCCTAAAGTATTTAGTTAGATTATATACAAATACTTTTAGGATTATATTTTTCTACTTGCGCACTAAACAGGGATGGACCCACATAGTGTCTCATGGGTGCTCAAGCACCCATTAACCCTGACGTAAAATGTGATTGGTATATGAAAATACTAATGCTCAAGCAGCCATTAATGCTCCGCCTTTACTCTATGTAATCACAAGTTTTTTCATCCAAACTACATAGCAAGAAATTTTTATATATTTATAAATTTGTTTAATTCACTATGCAAAAGATAAGATATTTGAAAGTGTAAGCGATGTTATTATTACTTATTTTAATTTCAAAATATGAAAATTCATCGAATACATTATAATTTGTGACTCTAAATCTTCTTTTCTGATAGTAATATAAAACATAGCTTTCTCATTAACTTTTTAACACAATTGTGTTTAATTAGCCTTTGCACTTATACTATGAACGATCGACTTTATATTAAAAAAGTTAAGCGATGACTACCTTCGAATTCTGAATCCGCCATTAATACTAAACATAATAAAATAAATGAAAAATCCATTGATTTTCGTGAAAAACCGAAACTCTCCTATTCCAAAAAAGTGTTTGTCCTACCTTAAATGTTTGCATGAGGAGTTAAATACAACTAGGTTGGCATTCATAAATAATCATATGAGTGGCATATGGATGTGCCTTTTCTATGATGGAAATTAGAATTGGGCTTGAGAAAGCCTAGCTGGGGAAAATATGACCACCCACAGAATTGAGGCATTTGCTTAGTGACACTATCAACATGGGTTGTAATGCACTGGTGGGAGTGCTTCATTCTTAATCAGAGATCTCGGGTTCGAGTTCTGAGAATGGAAAAAATCCTGTTGGAAGCGACACCCCCAAATGGGCCCTGTAATGCGTGATCCAAATTTAATCGGGGCTCCACGAGCTTCGAATAGCGAATGGAAAACCAAAAAAAAATATGAGTGACACCATGACAGCATTCCAAATTCCAAATTCGGAATTGGGCTTATTTTGCCACCTACCTTCATTGACTACTTTTTTTTCTAATATAATGGTGCTTTAGCTTTTAAAAAGAATTTATTAGTAGTAGCTAGTCAAATTTATATTTTTTTCAAAATATAGTTCTAATAAGGATAATTTAATAAAATAAATAATTTCTGAAGAAGAATGTTAAGTAAAATAGAATAAAAAGGTGGTCAAGCGCTTTTTAAGTTGACCACTCTACACATAAATGAACTATAATAATAGGGGGTGCGGTGGGTGATATAATACTTGATATCCCTTTTTAATCGAGGAACAAAACAAGACATGTTACCTGCTATAAATATGAGTAAATACAAGAAGTCTCTTTTTTAATTTATTTTTAATGTTTCATAAGTAAATATAAAATATTATTCGAAGATTCTCTATTATAAGGGTGGAGGGTGTTGGGAGTGGAAATGGGCTTTGCTAGATAGAGTGCTACGTGACAATATCTAGGCAACTTATTTTTTCCATTTTATTGTAGAAATTATTTTCATAAAATTTTAAAATCATATTCATCTAAAATTTCAAAATATCTTGACCAATGTATATATCATACATGAAAATTTGAACTTTCTGGATTTAAAATTCGAAGAATAAAATTATTGTTTTTTGGCAAAAGAATTTCAAACGCATATAACTGGATTTTAATCAATTTTAATATATATTTTAGTCATGTATGACATGTATAAAAATTAAAAAGGTATTGAATAAGTTTATTAGATTTGTAATTTCAATTGTTTCAAAAAGTAAATAATTATAGCCGAGGCTTTGGGAGTTCGAGAAGCACTAAGTTGAACACTTTGCAATAATACCGATAATTATTATTCATAATTGTAAAGCACATGAGTGTGGCTTTAGTTCGGACTTCCGATTCTTTGACTGGTGCTTTGCGATATACTTCTTGGAAAAGAAGGG
>DF357327.1:88521-110392 GCA_000787875.1 Solanum virginianum | reverse complement strand
CGGACTTCCGATTCTTTGACTGGTGCTATAGAGTGGATAATAGATTTCTCATCTTTGATTCGTGATGTACTCAATTTTAATTTGACGAATAACTAATCAAAATTTTTATTTTAAAATAAAAAGTGAATAAATTTATACAATTTTTTTCCTTTTAATAAATTAAATGAGGATCCCAAAAATGTGGAACTGATTTTTCCCTATAAAGTAGGCTTTTGACTATATTATGTGTAAGATTTTGAGGTGTTTTTGTCACGCGTCTTCCTTATTTATGTGGGATCCAAGGAAAATGGCCCTTTGATATCCTTTTGGCCTTTCTTTTAGATATTTTTTCATTTCAATTTGTGAGCAATAAATTCATAAAGTTGTGCATTTATTAGCATCGACAAAGTCCAACTGCCTACGTAACTCCAAGCACTTCAATTATGACTTCAACTGCTAACCAGCCAGGAAGAAGAATATGTGCCCGAGAAATATCGAGATTCAAACTTCTAAAATTTTAAATAATAATTTAATGTAATTAGTATATGAATGAGAGGACGAATCAATTTTTTTATTTTTGAGTTATTTATTATAAAAGAAAAAACACATTTGGTGAAAATCAGTTCTTTATATATATTATAGAGATAAGTATCAAAAATATAATTAAATTATCTTTTTTTTAAGTTTTATATCTAAACTATTGGGAGTTTGTGTTTCATATCTAAACTATCACTTATTAGTTTGAGAAACACACTTCAGTGGTATTTCTCAAACTAATAAGTGATAGTTTAAGTACGAAACTAAAAAAAAAAAAAGGATAGTTTAAATGTGTTTTTGACAATTATTTTTATGTTATATGGATGATCTAATCAAGTGCATCATTTGGTGTTCGTAGAATAGCTATATAGTTTTGAGAGACCACAAGTTCACATGCCCCAATTTTTTGCTATAAATTTCCTTTTGACCAGTTGATTTTTGTGATTTGACCTTTCTCCTCAGCAGGAGCTTTAATATAATGTGTTGAGTTATTTTTAAAATTTCTAAATTTTGATTGTGAATTAAAAATTTTTAAAATAAAATTTATATATTAGATACCTACGTGCATAAAAAATCATAATAATTAATAATCTAAAGTGTTTAAAAGATAAATAAAATATGATTAACTGTCAAAATTCCAAATGTGGCTGAAAAAAAGATATATATATATATATTCCATTGTCTAGCCCTCTGAAAGGCTATGTATGAAGTTAGAAAAGGCAAGCAATTTGAAACAAATGTCCTTAAATCTTTGTGAAACAGAAACTAGATCTGCTTAATTCCGTCGCCATGGAAGAAGACGCTTTAAAGTGGGTCAAAACTCAACACCATGATGACGATCAAAATGATGAATCAATATTGATTCCTGGCTTGCCAAATCACTTAGCTCATCTTTGTCTTTCCAAAATTCATCCTTCAATTCTTTATCGCGTTTGCAAATCATGGCGTCACCTCATTTACACCTCTTCTTTTCCTCCTTTTTATTGTCTTTATGTAGTATGCTCTCGAAGTAACAGTAGCAGTACTGCTGCTTCAAGAGCATATAACAACAGTACTAGTACCAGTACCAGTACCAGTAGTACTAATACTGTTGAGTTTTTCTGCTTAGATCCAATTTCATCTAAGTGGACTCCGTTACCAATTCCGCCTACATCAGATCCACCAATTTGCATACTACGCCATCACCCATCTTTTCTATCAAGGAGACTTTCGATTCAATCGTTAACAGTTTCAGAACGAATGATTCTTATTGCAGCGACTACTCATAAATTTCTTCCGGCACTTGAACGTCCGTTGGGATTTGATCCGTCGTGTAATGAATGGTTTTTTGGCCCCAATTTGGGTACGCCGCGGCGGTGGTGCGGGATGAGTTGTGTAAACGGAAATGTGTATGTAGCAAGTGGTATGGGCTCAGCATATAATGGTGATGTAGCAAGGTCTTTAGAGAAATGGGATGTCAAGGAGAAGGATGATCAATGGAAATGGGAGAAATTGGCAGGGTTAAAAGATGGAAGATTTTGTAGAGAATTTGTTGATGCTATTGGATATAGAGGCAAATTATGCATGGTAAACATCAATCTAAGATTTCTTCTTCTTTTCATTTTTACATATCTCTTTCTCTTTTGTCAACTTAACTAAATTAAATATTTAAAATATAAAATTTAGATAGTTAAAAACTAAAAAAAAAATATTACATATTATAATCCTTAAATAAAATAATGATAAGTAAAAGTATAGGATTGTGTTTTGGTACAACTTTTAACTGTGAATTTTTCTCAAGGGATTGCACAGTTCTGGCGCACTTAGAATATTCAAGCTTTCTTGTTCTATTTCAGTTTGTGTCGTACTTCTTCTTTTTCTTCTTCTTCCTTTTTAGATTTGTTTTTAGCAAAGTATCACTTTCTATTATTTAATAGTACTATTTTCTCCGTCTTATTTTACGTGACACTCTTTTTTTTTGTCCATCTCACGAAGAATGTGACATTACTCTAAACAATTTACTTTTAAATTTTTCTTTTTTACTCTTAATGAAATGATTCTCAGCTACACAAATATATGATTTTATGCCACAAGTTTTAAAAGCATTCATTTTTTTCTTAAATGTTGTGTCAAGTTAAAAAGTATCACATAAAATGGGATAGAGGGAGTAACTTTTAATTTCCAGTATCTCACACTATATGTTTGTGACCACATTATTCAAAGTGTATTTTGTTGCATATATTATACAATTTTTAGTGTAAAGTCAGAAAATTTAAACGAAGGAAGTTATATATAACTACACATTCTACTATAATTTTCAACAAACGAAGGGTGTTCAATTGGCTCTCCTCGAGGCTATGTGGCTTGAATCTGATGAATTTAAACTATAAATAATAATTTTTTTTCAACAGGTAAATATCAAAGGACATGCAGTAAAACAAGGTATGGTTTACGACGTAGCAAAAGATGAGTGGCAAGATATGCCAAAGGGAATGATAGAAGGGTGGAATGGTCCATCAGCAGCAATAATAAATGATGAAAGTGAGATGTATGTTGTGGATGAAACAAAGGGATCATTGAGGAAATATGTATCAGAAACTGATCAGTGGGAAGAGTTGATTGCATCTTGTGATGATTTGAAAGGAGCTGAACAAATTACTGTTGGAAGAGGACGAGTCTGTGCTATTTGTGGGCGTGGAAGACTCATAGTTGTGATAGATGTTTCAGTAGCGCCAGCTAATGTGATGCGAGTCGTCAGTACTCCACCGGATATGGAGGCTATTGCTCTGCATATATTGCCAAGAGTCAGTGTGTCGGAAATAGCTTTTCTATCTGTATGAGGTAATGGTAAGGTCTGCATATATTTTACTCTCTCAGAGCTAATGAAAAGTATTTCCTCTAGCTCATTTTTTGTAACATTTTTTTCTTTTTTAGTTCATTTTAAAATAAATGTCATCTCCTCTAATTGGCAGGAGTGAGCATTGGTCAGTTTGGTTCGATTTAATATATTATTGGTTCAATTTATCGATTTTCAATTTGTGGGATCACTGAGTATGTTTTTGTTGTGGTTGTTAAGTCCTTAATTAACGGTTAGGTATTTGGTTTACCCGATAAGAATGATAATGAAAATTGCATTAATAAAAATAAATGGAGTATGAAGACTACGTTTACAAACGTGAAAAAATTATAATTAGTTAATTATAAATTAAAATTAAAGCTAAATCCAAACTGTCCAAATAGGTAAAGTACCACTATAGTGTCCTATTACTATTAAATTGCTAATATTTAATATTTACGAAGGATTAAAATAGTAAATTATTATAATCTTATTGAGTTATCGGTTTACTCAAAAACCCAATAGTAAAAATCGATATCAACTGATAACCCAATAATTACTTTTTAGAAAATCATTAGAAACCCAATAATCCAATAACAATAAACCAATAACGTTTTTATCGGTTCGATTTATCCATTGGTTCAACTTTTGGACACCCCTACTAATTGAAAATAATTTAACTTTAAAATTCTCTTTTACCCTTAATGAAATGATTTTAAGTCACACAAATTTATAAGACTTGTTTTAGACCACAAATTTTAAAATCTTCATTTTTTTTTAAATATCTATATCAAATCAAAAGATGTCAAGATGTCACAGAGTCGAAGGAAATAACATGCATTCACTGAGATAGGATCATATGCAGAAACGATTCCGGACAGACATAACTATTAGAAGAAAATAATTTAAGTTATATATATTGATATTATAATAATTTCCTCAAAACACCTCCCACTTTCATGGTATATCCATTCACGTTGGATACGTAGGATCAGTTGTACACTACGAAAAATCACTATTTTTTTATAGGATAATAGTTGATAGATATTTTGATTGAATCGTGAAAAAAAAATTTTACGTGAAAAAAATAATTAAAAGCTTTTCACTGTTTTATTAAAAATCTATCTTTTATCATATATCTTTTCAGTGAGTTAGTTTAATGAGAAATGAATGAAAAAGAATTATATTTTATAATATAAAATTTTCACTAATTTAAAACAGAAAAAATCTTTATTTCTAATAGTGTTAGTATTTCCACTCATATGAAGAAATGAGCTAATGGCCAAGAAGTATCGTAAAAATGGATAAATTTCTCCGCGTTTGAAAACCTTTGATATGAACTTTGAAATTTGAGAAAACTTTAATAAAAAATATGAAGTAAATATAAATTAATCGAATCAATCTGCTTCAAATTTAACAACATATTTCTAGATATACCAAAAAGGTAACTCTTGTGAGTGTTCTTTTTTCTTCTTTTTTTTGGTACATAAGAAACTTTTGAGTGTTCCTTGCACGTATCAAATCAAAACTTATGTTTTAAGAACTTTTATCACTTTTTTCTTTAGAGAAAAGATAAATATCCACGCAATGATCACACACTTTCAATCAAAGGCGGATGTAAGTTTTCTAAACATTAAAAATTGAATACGTATTTAATAATAAGAGTAATATAGAAATAAAATAATAAATTATTTATTAATTTTATAAACTGAATAAGTATTATTAAAATTTTTAATAATATAATTAACAAATAAATATAGACATAGGTATTAGTATATTTTAAATAAGAAAAAGGTGGAGTCTGTTACTACTTCATCGTTTGGTATCATTTCCTTTTTTTGTCTGTTCATCTTCTTCAAATTGAAAAAAATTTACCTTCAAAATTCCCTTTTTATTCTTATGAAATGATTCTCAGCGACATAAATATCTATGAATAATTTTATAACACAAGTTTCAAAAGTCTTTCTTTTTTCTTAAAATATCATATCAAGTCAAATAATATCACATCAAATGAGACGGGGAGAGTGTATTTTTTGAGCTGTACAATTATTACATTATTCTGTTTTCATGGAAAAGCATACTCAAGTACTCAAACATTCAACAAACTTTAACCTCATGCGCAAAATGTTTGTCACCTAATCAGCTTTAATTTGCACCAATACCATCGTTAAATTATTATATAAAAGTGCACTTTTGAAGATATATACATACTTTTCAAAAGTTGCCACTCTAAATTAAATCAAACAGGACCACCTAAAAGTAGGTCAATATGTCATCATTCAAATTTTTTTTAAAAGATAGCTAAGCCAAAGACAAAGCAACATATTTAAGATATTAAGGAATTAATCAATGATGTATATTCTATGTATACCAAACCAAGATCTTTATAAAAGCACATCATTATATCAAAGTGTAGTTGTGTTTTTATCTATGTGGGGGTATTGATCTAACTATGAGCCTGCATCAAGTGTGGGCAACATAAATAAACCTTAATTAACCTAAGCTTTAAGCTTTGATTTTGTCTCTTTCTTGCTTTTTCCATTGTTTTCTTTTGAAAAGTTAGTAAAGTGAATTTAATGGTAAATAACACTCTTTCTTTTTTAGTCTTTTTCTATAAAAATATTATCTTACTAGAATTAGAAATAATTTAACTTTAAAATTCTCTTTTTGTCCTTAATGAAAAAAATTTTAATCACATAAATATCAATGAATAATTTTTAGATCACAATATCGTGTCAAGTCAGACGATGTCACATAAAAATAAACGGAGGGAGTATATAATAGGGCCTAGTTAGCTGACTATTTCCTTAATCTAAGAGGTGACTACACAGACAGTGGAAGGGGTCCCTAAGCTAGATCACCATACATACGATTTACATTCATTAAAACACAACCTCAATAAACCAATAATTCTGATTCATTAATTATAGAAGCACTATAGTCTTATCTAACTAATTTTGACAAGTATATATCTAGATATAGAACTAGCAGGTTTAGCTGAACTCAATACTTTCAATATATGCAAATTTAAAAAAGAAAAAAAGTATTTTGTGGTGTTCATGATTAACAGAAGGTGGACAGACGAGAGCAAATCACATGAAAAAGCTAGCAAACTTTTGAAAATGAAATACATATGATATTTTAGGTTAATCAAACATCAAAATGGACTTGAATATGAGGAAAGTGAAATATATATTGATAATATCACAATTATTCTTAACCCTACTTACTTTAAATCTTGCTTTTCATCCATGAGTTGAATATCTTGTGTCACGCATACTTTGGAAAAAAAATATATAGTACTACCTAACAAATGCCAAGAAGATAAATGACATTGGTAATGTGACAAAAAAGTAGTTGAAAAGATGAACTTTATTCCTTATAAAACACTTTTACACAAACTTTTTTCCTATATCAACTACCCATTAATAATATTTAAGGTATTTATTCTCCCTCATTAACCACTCTCACATATTATTATTAAAGTTATCAGTTTTGAATTCCATCCAACTTTTTATCTGTCTTTATTATCTCTTATTAAGAGAGAGTTACATATGAAGCACACAGGACATCGTTAACATATTTGTTTCAACTATTTGCTTAAGCATGCAACTGTCAATTGGCGTGCTTATTTCAATTGCTTGATTTTGCTATGTTGTTTTCATTAATTACTTTTTTTTAGCTTTTTCAACTATGAATTTATAATATTACCCTAATAAATTATTTTTTCCCTTAAAGGTAGTTGTCGATTGACGAGCTTGATTCAGCTACTTTATTTTACAATGTTACCTCTAATAAATCATTTCTCTAGCTGCTTCAACTACTAAAATATTAAAATATTTTAAAAATAAATAAATTTTTTGATTAACTCTCAAATAATATATATGTGCAACATGAATTGGAACAAAATATTAACATATATTATTTAAAAATAACATAAAATGTATTATAAGTCGCAATAATTAACAACTTAAACATTTAAAATATATGTATAAAAAAAATCTATCAGTGTCACATAAATTGAGATAAAAAAATAATATGTGCTGGGCCCGATCTGTACTAAAAAAATAATTACTTTCCTGAGCACTTTTTAATAAATAATTACTAATTTTAGAGATATTTTTTTTATTTATTACCATTTATAGCAAGACATAAATGTTATGATAAATCTGTACTTGTATTAAAAGTGAATTATGCATGCGATATAAATATAATTATAAGTATTTTAAAATATATTGTACTTATTTTATAAAACCTGACACAATATATTATAAATGTATGATAAGAGCATTATTCATCAACAAAATTTATATTATATATATTTCTAAATAATTTTTTATAATATGTATTATAAATATATTATAAGTGTTAAAGAAAAAACCTTAGGTAAGTTATCCGTCATAGTTTCCTCCCTTTTAAGTTCTGGCCCAATTTTTGCACATAAATGGGCTTACGCTGTTCACTACATTCTGCCAAATAAAGCCATTTGCACCATATGTTTGGTCTATTTCCAATAGGGCAAGTTACACATTTGATTGATTTCTCAAAATATAATTGTTATTAGTTAAATATGAGCAAATTTTATAAATGGCAAATACATAAAGTTTTGGAAAAACTAAGTTTGTATTCCTTTAAATCAAACTATTTATATTCACATACTTCTTTATATTTTGTACACTCATACTATTAAAATTTTGCCCCCTAATATTAAAATTTGCATGCTGACGTCAACACCTGCTTGTATGATATACCAATATGATATATATATATATATATACACCAACAGGGTATCACAGATGATTAAGCTCAATCTTATATGATACTGATATAGTATAAATATACCGACAGAGTATATAATGAATATATTTTCTACTAATTAAGAGTTTAATAATTTTTTATTTGCTTCTTAAAAAAAAATCTTATATATCAATTGGGTATCAATATACCGCCAGAGTATCGCAAAGAACTGAGATCATTCCATATTATATCGCTATGGTATATATATACAGCTAGAGTATATTTCATAATATTTATGCTGACGTCAGCATGCTAAATAAAAAAGGATAAGTGGGTAGAAAGGTAAATAGTTTGGGTAATGGATCTATTAAGAGTAAATAGTTTAGATCGGTCTATTAAGGGTAAATAATTTCAAATTAGGTATATTTTATGTACTTTTTCCTAAAGTTTAATTATGGTCCATAGTTATAGTTTGATTAATTACATTTTGTAACTATAGTTATAGCAGCATTTGTATAATTCGCAGAACATTTGTATAAATTTATATAATTCGCTGTACAATTCACAATTTTTATATAATATTTGTATATTTCATATTATACAATTCAAAATGTTTGTATATTTCGGTATATAATTTATTTCAGACATAGTGTTTGCATAAATCACGTGAATTATACAAAACTTGAACTGTAATTACAATTAGATATTTGTCACGAGCCCTAATTAATTCAAGTTATAATTGTATTAGTTAATTAATTAATATATGTTTGTTGATCCACCTAGTTTTTTCATATATTATATAACTGAGGACCCACTTTAGTCGGTTAAACTAATTGTATTTGAGTACTTGAAAAAAATCGAAGAAATTGACAAACATATCCAACTAGTATATTCTTTTTGTAATCATGTCAAATTAGAGGTTTGCAAGAAGAATTTGTTTACCTGGGCTATGGCTTCCATACACAATAACCAAAAATTTATCATACTTATTATTTTTTCACTACTTTTTATCTCTTTTTCTCATACAGTACTTGCTAAGTCTCGTCGCCCAATATCTGTAAGTCTTCTTTTTTTTTCAATAAAAAAAATAATTATGAATCTTTTCTTGTTGTTGATCTTTTCTGGTTGTTCTTGAATACAAACAGGAGGCAGAGATCAGAGAGAAGAAACTCCAATGTTATGCAGATATTGAGAGGTAATTTGGAGCTTTAGCCCAAAATATAGGTTAAATGTTACAACTTATCTTAATTTATAATAGACCCAGAAAAAAGATTTCTTTTTTTTTTCTATACAATATTTGTTTTGAGAGAGTACCTACTCACAATTCTTTGAATTTTGTGGTCTGGAAATGAAGGGAAATGTTGAATCTTTTGCTAATCTTGTCTTGATAGAGGGGTTGTGTTGGAGAGAATAAAACAGATAGGAAGAAGGAAAAGCAGATGTTGAGTATATTTTATTATCAGATGAAAAATAACTGAAAAACTAAAGATAAAGGAGTAAAATAAGCTATGATTATCTCTAAGGCCTAAAAAATAGGAACTATGATTATCTCTAATAACTAAAGCCTAAAAAATAGGAACCTAATCAGATTCTGCACAACACTGCAGCTGATTTATTCAATTTAATCCTACTTTTAAGTTGTATTTTGAGATACAACTAATCTCTAGCTTTTGAGGCACTACTTTCAACAGGTTGACTAACAAAGTTTTTGAAATCTATGTGTTCAAGTTAAGAATCAAACCGAAATTTGTTTCTTTTATATTGTTCAAGTTTTTGGCTAATTTTTGTATATTGTTTTTGTCTTGAAAAAAAAAAAAAAGTGGGTTGTGGGGTGAGAAGTGCATAGCTACAGCAGTAGACAAGGAGAATTGTGCTCTACAATGCTTGTCACCAGTTTGTTATGAGCGCGTTTATCAAAGTGATCCTGTAAGAATAATTTAGTTGAACGTTTCTCCTGGTGTGTTGAAATGTATATATTTATGTTCATAATGCTGAATATATGTATTGGTGTGTTTTGAATTAGTTGGAGGAAGGGGAAAAGGATACTGTAAGGAGTCAAGAGTACAAGTACTGCATGCACAAGTAAGAAGCCTATAGCTTTTATATCATATGAAATACACGGTTGCGTTGTCTTTGTTAATTTGATGATTTAGTAAGAGAGTTATGAGTTTATCATATGATCTCCTTGATATTTTGTGTATGAAACTCATACTATTATGTTGTTACCTTCTGCCGTCTATCTCTCATTTTTGGTCGTCATATTTTAGTGATGGAATCTGCAGTGTTGTCAAAAGTAACTTTATATGCTTTCTGAGAGGATATAATCACAATAAGGACCTCTATTTACATATGAAAATCTATCTGGTCGCCATGAGTTTTGAGTTTTCAGTATTGCTGCCACTACAAATGGCAGAAATTATATGATGAGACTGATTAAGAGTTGGCAATGGGGCTTATTTCTATTTCGTAATTTCTTTTCCAAGTTTGCTGTCAATGGGTTTAGTTGCAACTTCATCTGTCCAGCATTAGGAAATTAGGATCAACTCTGGTTTGCAGTTATTATTTCTGGTAGTGCTAGGTTGTAATTAACGTGATCCAACAGTGATTAGACAACAACAACAACATACGCAAACCTTACCACTAAAACAATAGATATAGAATAGCGATTAAACTGAAAAGCAATGAAAATTCTATAAATAAAAATAAAAAGTAGCAAAATTTGAAGGGCTTTGTAACCCCATCCCTGAAAAAAAAAAGGTATCATCGCTCCACCGGAAATTCCCTCTGCCCCTACCGTACTCACTGACGAACAGTAACAACACAATATATAAAGATGCAACTAATCCTACTAATCTACCACAAAACAAGGCAAGACAACCACCTACCCCTACTAGCTTATTAATCTTCTACCGTAATACGCTACCTTCATTCTTTTCTATCTATGATCATGTCCTGGGTGATGTGAAGTTGCGTCATATCCTGTCTAATTACCTCTCCTCAATACTTTTTCGGTCTGCCTCTACCCCTCGGCGTAATTCCTAAGTTCAACCTCTTGCACCTCCTAACAGGAGCATCGACACTTCTCCTCTGCACATGCCCAAACCATCTCAGTCTCGCTTCTCTCATCTAGTTTGCCATAGAGACCACCCCTACCTTCTCCTGAATAACTTCATTCCTAATCTTGTCACTCCTAGTATGTCCACATATCTATCTCAACATCTTCATTTCTGCAACCTGCATCTTTTGAATATACAAGTTTTTGACTGGCCAACACTTCACCCCATATAGCAAAGACGGTCTAACCACCATTCTATAAAACTTACTTTTAAGTTTAGATGGTATTTTCTTAACACACAATACTCCAGAGGCAAGTATTATCACACAATACTCACGGTCAATATAAGAGCGTACTTATATTGCTTGCCATATTTTAGGCTTGAGAGATTGGGTAGTTGTACTAATGAAGTTATCCATCCATTCTCATTCTCTGTTAGTTATTTGAAGTCGGTGCGCTCCTCTGTATGAACTTTGTTCATTTTTCTCCAATGATAAGTAATAAGCAATATAAGCAACAAAGTGAACCATACAGAAGCTGCCAACAGAGTGGGAATGCTCACAGCCGTGTGGCATTTCTTCAAGCCTTTCAATGGTTACTGCCTAGGACTAAATGATATGACTTCTGATACACAGAGATATAAAATCCTTAGTGGTGGTATATGCATTCCAAATGTTTTCTAGGTTTCCATGGCCTCTTAGTTGTTATGAGTACTGCAGTTTATAGGACCCATACATTACTTGACCTTTTTTCTCTCTAATCCATTTGCACTTGGTTCCTTCTGGAATCTCTAATGTGCTTAAGTAAACTATGGGTGTAAAAAGCCTGAGAATAATGTTATTCTCATGTGTGTTAGTGTTGCTATATAACCTTTCAGATAGTCATAAAAGGTCACTTCTTTTTTTTTGATGACAAGGGGAACCCGCAGCTGCTACCGTTTGGATACGCACAGGGTAAACCCCTGCTCTTATGCAATAGCTCGCTAACTACATAGGAGAGATAACCCGCACTAGGCAAGCCCAGTGAACGAGCTCGACCCAAAAGGCAAACCCTTTGTTTTCGCTGGCAAGGCGTTTTGAACTTTTGAGACCTCCAACATGGAAGTCCCAAGCCAAAACCACTGGGCCACCCCGAAGGGTTAGTCATAAAAGGTCACTTTGCGCATGTAGGTTAGGTTACAATTTGTTGCTATTGGTAGGATGGGTCCGATGGGATAAGGAAAAATTTGAGGAGGAGGATAGTCGCCTTCAGTGTTTTCATGAAGCATGTTCCTGATTCTTGCTTGTATTGAAGAATATAAACACTATAGTTAGTATATTTCTTGAAAGATAATCTTCAGGTTGAACTTGAAGGTGAATGTTGAAGTTTGTTGTTCGGTAGCCTTATAGTTATTATATTCAGAGCATTGACTTAAACTTGACAGGGAAGCAAAGGCTAACAGTAGTATGCAAGTTGATAATCCAGCGAAAAGACGTTTCATGACCATGTTATAGTAAATCATTTTCCTGCTTTAAGTTGTTAACAAACACATATAGAAGTACAAAGTAAGCTGAGCTCCTCAGGAAGAAGATAATTTTTGTGAGAAACAAATTTTTGACTTGGGAGATTGAACAAGAGTAGGATTCAAATTTCTGATGAATGCTTCTCGTGCTTTTAGATAATCTATGCAGAAAGTGGATTACTTTGTGTCATTTTTGGAAACTTTTATTTCATTGAATGATCCATAGGAATTTTTAGACATCCAAAGATTGTTAACAATCTGCATTCCAGCTTAAATACATAGTAGAGGGTGATTTTTCACATTGTGTGTACATTTATAATGGTTTCACCATCTGAATTTAGATAGATGTTTATCTCGTATAAAAATTCACTTCAAAGGTTGTTTTGAACTTTTTAGCCAGATTAGAAACAAGCATCAGTGACTACACATGACTTATCCCCTCCCCCCAAACCAAAACCATGTTATATATTATTTTATTAATTCCTACATGCACTGATAAACCTACCTTCCACAATTGAGGAACCAGCCTGATAGCTTAAAAAGCTCTTGAAAACGTCATGTCGAACAAGGGGCCAATGCGCCTTTCTGAGTAAATGGGTGATATATATCTGCTGAAGCTTTCCTTTGTCTGCATGAATGCCTCAACAAAAGTTAGCTAACATTTCTTCAAACTAGTCAAGAGTGTCAAGAGTATTTAAGCATGTGTATTGTGTTGTATAAACATTTGGCTATTTGACTGCAAATTAAAGTAGAGAAAGAATTGATAGTTTGACAGCATGAAGACTATTACTTCAATTTAAGATAATCCTACTCCCATCAGGAGTCACATGGGCACCTCCCTGCCAGGTAAAATAGTCGTCCCTTGCTATCAATAATTAACTTAATAAGGAAACTATTCATTTTCTTCTTCACACTGTTGCTTGCTTTGAAAAATAAATATAATAAACATATATCAACCAGCTAAGTAATGATAATGTGAGCCTAAGCCCTAAGGGGTTATTTGAGACCCCAGTAAACGTAGTTAAAGTAGATTGTTTAAGACCTTAGAGGTTAACCAGCAAGTGGGCTCCCATTGAGGGCAATTTTATTTCGGTCAAACATAAAGGGTGAACCTAATTGTCACTATCAACACCAAGGATGGCAACTTCCATGAAATACTTATATGAGGTGTAGTGGTGTCTTATTATCTCAAGCCATGTCATCATCCATTACCGTTTATCTTGCATAGCTTGTATTAGTTCCTACATGCACTAGCAGACCTAACTGCAATTGAGTAGAACCAGGTAACCATCATCTAGGCCTATAACGACATATATTTGTAATTTTGTATAAACTCCACTGTCATTGACTTTTTCGCATATTTGAATGAAACGCGACTTCAATGATCATAAAAACAGCTTTTTAAAATTAAGGATACGTATCTCAGCTCTCTTAAGCAAACCAGCTGTCATATGCATAAATAATCAGCATTCTCTGTAGTCAGGTGCAATTTTTCACTGCCTTCATTGCAAGTTTCTGTAATCTCAAATGAAGTCTCATTAATAGCCAAGAATGCTGGACTATCTTCATCAGGCAACTTTTATTTTGCATGCTATACTTGTTGGTTAATGGATTCAAGCCCAACTATCAATTAATTCTGATACCCTCATTGAAGTCATTCAGCCGATCCGTTAAGAAGCCTCAAGTAAGATGCATAATATATTTTTCCTGTTATTTCCCCAAGAGTTTTGGACTAGTGGTAAGGATTAAGTTTGCAATACTTGATATGTGAGTTTGGCATAAGATGCATAATATATTTTTCCTGTTATTTCCCCAAGAGTTTTGGACTAGTGGTAAGGATTAAGTTTGCAATACTTGATATGTGAGTTTGGCACACATTAGGGGTTCGAACCCTACCGCAGGCAAAGGCCTAGGATTTAAGTGGAGAGGGGAAATTCATTATCCACCAAATTTCGAAACATCACACTATTGACCCTCAGGGGTTTCGTGGTTGTAAAAAACATGTATTCTTCCCGCCATTGAAGCTACTTGGTATTCCAAAACAATTTGTTCTTGCTTGGGTAAAATAAGATTCTATTTCCAAAGCAATTATCTTCTCATGCTATCCTATTGCAGCTGTATCATTAGATTGCTAATTCTCCCACCTTTCCCAATTCCTTTTAGTTCATTTAATTTGACTTCTAATAGATTGCTGCTCTTGCAAAGTATGATACTGATAAGTTATTTTCTATGAAATTTACTTATTTATTTTCGTTTGTTCTGCTTACCCTATTTCTGAGTCATAGATACACCTTTGTGCCTGTTCATCAAGCTTATCTTTGGGGAAGAGCCGGTGAGGGGCCAGTCTCCAGTTATTTATCCTAGACGAGTTATATCACATTCTGTGATGACAGCTTGGAAAATCATTAATGTTAGACTGAGAACCAGAACAGCTCAATTCTAAACTTGTTAATATGAATCCTCAGAATCCATGTCGTTGCTCCATTTAGATCTGTCTCAGTCTAATATTTAATAATTTAGGTTCTGAAATTCTCTGTAGCTTGTATTTGCATGCAAATCTCGAACAAGATTAAGAGAATCCTAGTTGATTGGACCCAAAATAAGCGTACAGCATGACCGTCTTGATCAAGTAATCCCTACCAGTCAACATCACCTATATAGGCTATTTTTCCATTGTGCTTTACTTTCCATTAAATCTTCATGGATTCCAACTTCCAAGAGATTCCATGTGTTTCATTACAATATCTTTTCCTGTGATTTTAGGTTCACCTGCAGTTACTATGGTTTCATAAATATGGACCGGGATATTTACCCAACCCTATCAAAACTTCTCTTATTTTTATCCTCTAGCCTCTATATGTGCGCTGTAATGCTATTATGTCCACGTCTAGCCAAGTATGGTTTTCTGGTCTTGCCTAGTAGTAGAATAAGAAAACTAAAACCAAAAATGTTGATCAAATAATGTGCTTTTGATAAAATGTTGATGCGATGATCAAGAACTCTTTTGTGAAATTGATACCATATCCTAGTTAAATTGATGCAGAACTTCCCAATAGACTTGCCAAATATTCACATTGCGATCAGTTTGCTACTCCTAGATTTTGCTTCGCACTTAATTACAAGCTACAACAGTCTTAATAAGCTTGGTCTTGGTCACATTTCTCTCTCAAAATATACTGTCAGTTGGTAGACTTAAAGCTTATCGGAATGGTAATAATACGAGGTGCTTTTACCGAGTGCCAACTCGTGTTTGAACTGATAGCAAGCAGATGAAACTTAGCCCTGGAGATAATTCTCTTGATTCTTTTTTCTATTCTACTGTCTAGTCCTTTTATTTATCTTTTTGTTGAAACAAGAACTAGAACATATGATATCTGTTACCGGAAGATGTTTTGTATACACAGAATGGTAATATTCACGCGAGTCTTACTTTCTGCAACCTTTCTCATTGAATTTGCTTCAAAGCAAATCAAATGAGCTCCTTTCACCCATGCTTACTGTTTTGGGATGCCATCCGAATCTCTACTTACTCCTTCTCTTTTGGCAGGCATTCGATGGGGCAGAGCTTGGATGATATTAAAGGTTCCTTCGAGTGGTAATTTGGCAAATATGCCAGCATGGCTTGTGAATTCCTGCGTCTTTTCCCATTAACAACTTCCTGTTGTATGTATGATGTTTGTCGTGTGGATGCTCATTGATTCATTCTAATCTGTAACAAAGTATTCCTTTCAGAGAGTATGCCGTTTGCACCCATTTCTTTCCCTTTGGATGTTTGGAAACAACGATTTTACTTTTAAATCCCCTTTCTCTTCGTGACACTGTCAGGGTAATACTTGTACAAATTTATTTCAATTCAACCAGTTATAACTACTCTATTTTCATGCTACATGTTGTAAGTCTAACTCTGCCTGATGGTTTGAAGGACTTGTACATGTCAGTGCACATACTTGAACTCTCAGATAATTCTCCAGTGGCAAAAGAACAATTTTTTAGCCATTGGAGCAAATAATCTTGCTCTGGCACACTCAATATTGATTATTTATTGGACATTATGGTTAAAAACATACTTGAATTATCATTTTTTTAGCGAGTTTTGTATCTAAACAATCAGGTATTGCCCAACCAAAACATGAACTCACATATTAGACTAACGCTATGATATACATGAGCAAAAATCACAAGAGACTTCTGGAAATTATTGCAAAATATGTGCAACAATGAGATGAGATGTTTAAAGATCAACTTGCAAGTGTAGCAGATGTCTGTTATGTTACACACATAAGAAGAAATTTGGTTCTATAAGAACAAAAAAGTTTCAAATTTCCTAAGCCTCAGTTGCTTTCTGAAACATGACAACTGTGAGGGTAACCAGGGAGGCATAAGCAGCATTTGGTATTTTCTGCACAACTTTTCCAACACCAGGGACTCCTTCTGTTGTCCTCTTTGTTAACAGAGCAACTGTTGGTGCTACTGCTAAGGTAATGATCATTCCCTGGCTGACTGTGATGAAGGTATCCTTTGTTAATTTTTTCACAAATTTGACAAATTCTTCATGATCTAGTTCACCATCAAGATTCATATCACATTCCTGTGCCAGGGTAAAACAAGAAAATTAATTATACTGTGATAAAAAGGAAACATTCCCCCCTTATACCATAATATGGAATGATAAAAGTAGTTGCATTCCAGTCCAGAAAGAAAACACTAATTCTCAGTTATGTTAATTGATGTCACAACCCAGCCGGATCCTTAAAAAATACTACACTACTTTGGAGGTTCTGATAGCATTTTTGAAGAGTCTAAACAACATAGATTTCAAATGCAGGATGCATTGTTGGGACTATGACTATCAGAGGCGGAGCCAGAATTTGAAGTTTATGGATGTATTCAGAACTTGCCACCTAATTCATAGCTCATTTTAGTTACTGAGTTTGTAATATTTGTACATATTTATTGGATTCCCTAATACATACAAGGTCTAAACGAAAGTTATTAGGTTCGCACAAACCCCTACCTAATACTGCAACTCTGCCCCTGATAACTATAGCAAAGATCAAAGTCTAGTTTCCAATCTAATCTACCTAAATGATATGTTGTGCAAAGTTGTTGTAATGACCAACCAGTAAACCCCCCACCATACCTTCATCAAGGCTCTAACTTCATCTTTAGATGGAGGATCAAAGTGAGGACCAGGCAAACGCTTGTTGATATCACTGGAACAACACAAGTCATTAGACAACAACATAAGTCACTGAAACATTTTTCAAAACAGTGACTTACTTGTAGATGAGTAGAACAGCAATGTAAAGGTCTTCAAACTTGAGATTAGCTCTTCCTGTTTCATTTTTGAAATGATCAAACACCCTGTCTGTTATCTTCCGCATCTGTTTCTCTCTCCATTGCTTCCCTGCAACAAACAGTCAACAACAGCGGATCTGGAGAGGGTAGAGTATATGCACATCTTACTCCACAAAACTTGGTGGAGACAGGAAAATTATGGCATAACAGAGCAGTATGAAAAGAACATACAGAAATAAAAATAATAGAGGGTTACTAGAACATAAAAATTAACTTTCTTCTCTGTATTTATCTTGCCCCAATAAATTATACATCCTTTATCAGTTGAAACAACAACATACCTAATGGAATCTGGCAGGTTAAAATGTCCGCACACCTTACCACTACCTCACAAAGATGAAAAGAATCTGTTTCTGGAGATTCTTTATCAGTTGAAATTGACTTTTTCTTCTCTAACTTATGAGGTTCAAACTTCCCAATTACCCAAAGGATCATGAAATAAGTGGACAAAAATGTTCCATGAAAATTTTGTCAAGTGGTCATCCAAGAGCACCAAATTTGAGCTAGGATGGTCAAAATAAGAGTATCAGAAACAAGATGCAAGGTAGATGAATTTGTGTATTGAAGAAGCAGAGGAATTAATTACCTTGGAATTTTTCAAGAATCTGTCCCATGGCTTAGAGATAAGTAAGATGAGTGAATGAAGGGTAGTATTATATTTTTGGGATGGGAAATGATTGATTATTGGAATTGGGAAGCTTGCAAGTTATGTGAAGCCAATGTGATGTTGTCATGTGGCACAACAAACGTAAGACTCGGGGATCCACTTCAACTGCGATAAGAAACTAGGAAAAGGTCTCCATCCCAAAAAGGCTCATAAATTACCTCTAACGGATCGAAAATAGTCAAGTCATTTTTAATTTTTTAAAAGCCATATAGTATTTTCTAATTAATCATACGTATTCATAATAGTTTTTTCAGACCCTATTTGTGGGATTTCACTGGGTATGTTGTTGTTGTTGTATTCATAATAGTTCAAACCACTCAAACAGTTAAAAATTGTTTATTTTATTTTTTATTATGTTTTTGATTTATTATATTTTTGTTGTAAATTATCACGCTGGTAAGTTCGAAGTCTGTAATTTTATTTTATTTTTTAAAATTGTATTTACCTCTCGATTTTTTCATTTTACTTCTAGCCTAGAGTTTATGGTTATCCAAATGGATTAGAGGTGTTTTACCTAAGTGGTATACAAGGATTTTAATAAAAAGATATGATTGGGGGAGTTTAAATTATTGTGAATACATATGATCAATTAGAACATGTCATGTGATTTTTTCAAGAATTAAAATTGACGTGACTATTTATATTAAGTTGAGGGGTATGTTTGAACCCAAAAATAAACCTTAGGGGTATTTTTAGACCCAAAGGTGAAAGAAGGGTATTTATAAAAAAAATTTCCTTGGGTCAGAGGTATTTATGAGTATAAAAATAAACCTTAGGGGTATTTTTAGACCCAAAGGTGAAAGAAGGGTATTTATAAAAAAAATTTCCTTAGGTCAGAGGTATTTATGAGTATAAAAATAAACCTTAGGGGTATTTTTAGACCCAAAGGTAAAAAGGGGTATTTATGAGCCCTTTTTCATAGATTAGGGGTATTTATGAGTCTTTTTTCCTTTTTAAATATCCATAGACCTCATTAGGTAGGGTCCATTCGAGAGTAGTATTTTCTATTAGAATTTTTGAGCTCGATTAATTAGTCCGTTTGAGGGTACCGTTCTCTTTATCAAGTACTCCATCTTTTTATATTCAACACTCAAAATTAAGATCTTTGAGTAAAAACGGAGCAGTCTTATTAAACCCACTCTTATCTATACTATATTAAAAGTGTTCATAGAAATGTTGTTTGAACTTTTTGCCCTTCATTAAAACACTTTCCTTTAGACAAAATCGTCTTTTCACTATTTTTTAAATTTATTAAGTATTACTCTTTTATTTATTTAGTTTCTAGATTCACTTCTGAAATATAATTTTTTTATATTTAGAATTCGTTCTTGATTTAGGATTATTCTATGTAAATAATTAACTAAAATTTTGATTATCAAATATTTTGTTAATAAAAGTATGTAATATAACAAATTTAAAAGAAAAAATCTAAGAAAATTATGCTGGAAACATTAAACTACTTCTTTTATATTTAGAAATCTTTTGTTACATTAAATTTAGTCAGTTAATTATTTAACTTATAATTATTCAACTCTAAATTATTATTCTATGTATTCAAAAACTATTAACATATCTTTATCTAAACAATTGAATGAATTTTCTCGCCATTTCATAATAGACTAAACTATTGCATCAAACTAATAGTATTTATTTAATTTTGTTTATATGAATATTATATTTATTTAATGACAAACAGTACTTATATATATTTTTAAATTGACGCGACGCATACATACAAAGCACATACGTTGAACTAATATATACTAAAAATATGTATAAATATATGTGTGTGTCTATATATATATATATATATATATATGCAATCTCAAGTCATAGTAACAAATAAAATTACACACTCAAAATTTTTCATCATAAATATCACTTATTTCCAATTTTAAATTACTTGGTTTCATCAGTTAATACTCATGACATTTAATTCCTCCTTATATATAGGTTGTTGCTTGGCTTTTACCTTTACGCAATTAAATATAATGAAACAATTTCACTGTCAAAGCAACAATTTATTGATTGTATATTCACTCACTATAAAAAATCTTTTTGGTTTGCTAATTTGGAGGAGAATCAATTTTGCTTGACTTGGCATGATGTTTATGAATTTTTTTTTTTAAACTTGTGCCCCAAAATAATTCTTAGATATTTCTATGTAATGCATTAGTATTTGAAACTAGTGAATGTGAACAAGACATTTTTTTTAACTTATATTTATAACTTTACTATAATATGCTTATTTGGATATTTTTCTTAGTTAAAGCCTGCTTTCGTTGATTAATCACAGATTATGGTCTAAATTAAAAATTCTTGATACACTTTGAGTTGAAAGAGCTTATATAGAGGGGAAAAAAAGTTAAAAAAAGATCTTCAGCTATGTTTCTATTTTTTTCACTCCTTTCTACACTCTTTTAATTTTTTCCATAAGGTTCCACACGTCTTCAGAATATTCCAAAGGCTTTTACATGCTTCTAGAGAGTTTTATACATTTGTATCACTTCTCTAATATATTCTTATCTACTCGGATGTCTGCTGATATATTCAGAAGCCTAATGATGTATCTCAAAATTTTAATGTATTCGGAAGTTCAATGATATATTTCGAAATTAATAAATTATAAGAATTGTTTGAAATTTGGAAAAAAATAAAAAAATAATGTAATTGACTCTTAATATTATGTGATTTATACTAATTATACGATATAAAATTGGCTAAACAATGCATCTTAACTAAATCCCCACTACTTCTTTTCTTATAATTTTATTTAGTTACCCATCAAAATCAATTAAATTATTTTTAATTTCTTATATCTATATATATATATATATATATATATATATATATATATATATATATATATATAATAAATAATAAATTCTTTTATATAATACTATTTTCATTCTATATTATATGAATACTTTTCATTTTATATGATAATTAAAAAATTATTAATTCACTAGTATGATAAAAGAACATTCTTTTAAAGATTCCTTACAAGGAGAAAGGCAGAGATTTCAACTCTGCTTATTTTAATGTTAATTAAATTTAAAATTTTTAATATTCAAGAAGATAAATTATGTTTGATCATAATTTTTGAAAATGAAAGAAGAAAGTACTTTATTTGAAACTAAAGAAAAAAAAATTATGATACAGAATTGCATGTCCAAATGAATGCTTGGTGATGCACCAAAACTTTCATTATATGCTTGAGCT
>DF357327.1:64650-86798 GCA_000787875.1 Solanum virginianum | reverse complement strand
GTGGGTGGGACCTAAGTAATGTCACTAAAATGCAGACTGCATAGAAACTGAAAAGAATTGATAAAGGAAACACCCTAGCAGAAGGAGATGCAGAGAAATAGAAAAAGAAGTGAGAAGAAGAAGAAGAAGAAGAAGAAGAAGAGGAGGCGGAGGAGGAGAAGAACCTTACCTGGAGAGTGAAGAAGAGAGACTGGAGTCGCAGCAGTCGCGAAAGCAGCAGAGCAAAGTTATTTGACTAATTTAAAGTCTTACCTATTTAAAAGAAAAAAAAACCCTAAACAGCGCTTAAGCGATGCTTTTGTCACTTCAGCGAGAAGCGCGCTTCACGCTTCAGAAGCAGAAGCAGAAGCAGAAGCTTTTTCCAGTGCTTCTCTTTTCAACCAGTTTAAGCGCCAGACCTGCGCTTCGCTTTTAAGCGCGCTTTAAGTGCTAAAGAGAGCGCTTTTAATAACAATGCATCTCCGTTTTAATAACAATGCGTCTCCGTTTTAATTTGTTTGGCCTATTTTGACTTGGCATGGAGAAATGAATAAGTTCTCGGCCAATTGCTGGTCTGAACTGGTATGCGATTATGTCAGTTGCTTTTAAAATGTTAAAGGAATAAGTTTTGGAATGACAAGTGAAGGACAGCCTAGTAGTAAGGACCTTTTTGTTCTAATCATAAGGTTGGGGGTTCAGTTCACCAGGGGAGCAAGGTGAAAGAACTGCTTGTAGGGGTTTGGGAGGCGGGATCTGGGATTTACCATATCAGGGGAATTATAAAAGCCATGGAATATGTTTTAACATATGGGCAAGTTATGTAAAGGTTTTGACCATTTAAGTTGAGCAATCTCCTCATTTTTGTGAAGGGGAGCCTTGGAGCAACTTGTAGAGTTGCTGCCATGTGACCAGGAGGTCACGGGTTCAAGCCTTGGAAACATCCTCTGGCAGAAATGCAAGGTAAGGCTGCGTACTATAGACCCTTGTGGTCGGGCCCTTCCCCGGACCCTGCGTATAGCGGGAGCTTAGTGCACCGGGCGCGCCCTTTTTTTAATCTCCTCATTTTTGCTGCCGCACGTATGTCGACACGAGACGTGTGGGGGATACGTGTGGGATTCGGTCAACCCACATCAGGTACTTTGACCAGAGTCCATGGATAAGTTTGGGGGAAAATTGATATTTTGATAAAAGATGAAAATATATCGAAGACATGAGAAATGACATACCTTCTATATTATAGTCCTTTTGTCTTTTTTTTTAAAAGCTTTTCGACTTGATCAATATTCGATGCTTCATGTTTTAAGACAAATTGAGAGAAACTAAGAATTCGAGTGGTTGTGTTCTGACTTTTGGTAGACAGTAACAATGATCTCTAAGGAGAGTTAGTGGAAGGCCTTGAATGTCCTCCTTTTTCTTTTTTGAGGGGAAGAACGAAGAGCTTGAAAGAAGAAGTTGGGATTCTTGGGAAAGACGGCCTAGAAGATCTTTCAAAATTTAGAATATCTTTATAGCTCTATTTTTATATTATTTTGGATTTTTTAGACGAATCTCAGCACCCTAGATCCGTGCCCTCAAATCTCAAAATTTAAAAATTTGCCAAATCCGACCATTGGATTCGCACATGCACACATGTTGGATGCCTGCACCCAAGCAACTTAGTAATGACAATTATGGTGACAAGTTACAAACTTTCTTTGAGGAGGATCTTTTTTTTTTCTGAGACGCGTGGAAAGTTGTAAGAACTTGATCTAAAAATTGGAGAAATAAAAAACTGGAAGGGCTTTCCTTGGCTTCATTCTTGTTCTTGTGCAGCTCATTTAAGTTTAGAGGAATATTATTTATGTTTTCTTTCAGGACGGGATAAGTTGGATTTCAAGATCGTTAGATTGCTTTCTTCTTTGGGTACTGATCTTATCTAGGAAAAACATTTATAAGTTTTTTTCTGTTATCTGGTTATTATAGTGTGTTGACAGGATTTCTAAATGTTACTTGTGCTGGATAACTTCTGTTCTTTTTTGCTTGCAACTCTCAGGTTCTTTACTTTTTTTTCTTTTGTTGTTTCTACATTATATGTTTCTTTTTGACTTGGTGTGATGGTCAGTCCTTAATAGGATATTTCTCATCTTAAGAGGCATAGATTTATGATGAAGTAGAACAACTTGTTAAAATTGGTCAAAGTCTGCTGTTTGTTTCTGTTAGGAAAATTGCTGATAGGTTGCATGTTAATTTCTCTGAAGATTGAGCAGGTTCTTCTGAAAAGATCCTCGAGTGTTCCCTCTTTTTTTCTTTTCTGATATCAGTTATATTATCTCTTTAGATACTCCACTGTAGTGATTTAAAAACTGTTCTGGCCTACCTTTGGAAAGACATTCTGATTTAGGCATTCTTTAATCCTGTATCAGTTTTAGGATATTGCGGACTTCTTGTCTTTTTCTATTTTCCCGCAAAATATTTACAGTAGTCAACTTATCTCTCACATAATGGATAAAAGATTTAGTCAATTTTATCGGGGACATCCGATAAAATTATTTACTGTAGAAGTCAATTTATCTCTCACATAATTTATAAGACATGTATGATTGTCACTGATCATGACTCTCCTTTGAATTCTTTTCCTTCTGTGATTAGCTGACGTTGTCTCTTCAGGAAGCTTACGTCTGAAAATGGCTGCATTTCACTTTGACGAGATTATTAAGGTTCTAAAGGTGGATGCTGATGGCAAAAAGTATGACAAAGGTAATACCTCTTTCATTTACTCCACATGATTTTGGTAGTACATGCAATGCTTAAAAGAAACATTATTACCATGACAATTACTGATTGGGAGTCGAACTCAGACGCAGAAACTATCAACCATCTTAAGCACCCGCAAACGGCCACTGAACTAATCAAATAATTTATTATGTGGGTGCTTGTTGTTTGATAATACACTATTCTTCTTAATTTCTATATAAATATATATAGTTTGATACAAGGTCAATGTGTGCTTGAGCATCCAGGAGGCCCTATGTCGGTCCGTCTCTTCTACTGATTCATTCCTAGCTGGGCTTGGTAAGAGGAATTCCTGTAGATCCCTGTGTTGGAACCAAAGTTTTTTAAGCTGTGCACTTCTATAGAGAAGAAGTCAATGTTTTAATTGGTGCCAGAAAAAAGAATAATTTTAATGTTAGGATGTCATTCAGTTTTCCATCTCAAAGAAAGAACGTCATTTAGTTTAATTGAAAGATCTTTCTCAAAATCAACATTGGCTGTTAATTATCTTATATATGGATTTGCTGTGGTTTCTATATCCACATCAAGTTCTCTTAACATAAATGAGAACTACCTGTGTATTTTGCCGGGTACAGTATGTTTGTTCTGATTTTGTTCTTGTGAGTGATAATAGATGTGTGGGGAGACAAAATTATTATCATTTTCAACTTTACTGATGTGCTGCTATTGCATATCCATTTCTTTCTGTATCATTGATTTTTGGACTAAAGTCTGTCGATTTCTTTAGTTTCTCGCATAGAAGCAGAAAGTAGTGATGGTGAGACAACGATCGTGCTAGATATCAACTCAGAACTATACCCTATGAAGCGAAAAGAGTTGTATAGGATGGTTATATCAACGACACTAATGGAAGGGACTGCTGTCACTAGCTATCCTCCTGAGGTATTTGTTCCATTTATCTATTTGAATATTAGTGCAATCTTCTTTGATTATTGTTTTGCAAGGACCATTGATGATATAGGAACTATGGTAATCTTCTCTTCATGATATGGTAGTTATAATCTTTTATAAGATCTTAGTAGGCTGCGTGGTAAGTCCATAAATCTTGTCTGGGGCGGAAGCGGTTGATTTTGTTTATCCAGATTATGCCTTATCATTGCTGTAAATTCTTAGGGGAGGTTTCCCTTTTATTTTCTGTTTGTTTGATGATCTTCAAATTGAAGTAAAGGTATTTATGAAACCAAAGCAACCACTTGGTTTTTATTTTCTTGAATTTGGATAAGTTTCATTATTTCAAAAAGAAATGTTGGAAGCTTCTTTTTATTAATTTGTTTTTGCTACTCCTAGATTTTTTGGCAACAGTAATGTGTAGGTTGGGAGGTGTGACCGTGGAATTTAGATTTTTCAATACTGGCTTATGGCTATGCATTCAACTTCTTCAATTGCAGGGAAAATCTCTTCTTGACAAATTTGAATACATCGTGCATGGGCTAGTATACAAGGTTTCAATGGAAGGATCAGGAGCTGACAAGAAAGTGTATGTACTTGCTCGCTCCATTTCTTCAAATGTATTGGTTTAAACTCTAGATCATATCATTTATATATATATATATATATATATATATATATATATATATATATAAAGAATCTAAATAAAAAGTTGGATTACAAAAACGGCCCTTACCTATTAGTTTATTTTCTTAATTTTTTATTTAAAATCACCTAAAAGCTCACTTCAGTACAGTTGTAGACTTGTAGTTTGTAAAATGATTTAAAACATCTAATGGCTTTTCATCATAGGAATAAGTTTGTGTGAATGACGTTTCTCATTTTTTCAGAAGTCAGCAAGTTTAGAGATTCTAATTCTTTTGACGGTCTATTGATTTGTTCATTTTCCTTTTTGTCATGTCAGAGTGGTTTATGTCTCCTTTGGAGGACTTCAGCTGATGCTGAAAAGTGATGCCCAGAAGACGCAAAAGTTTAAGCTTGATCAGAAGCTCTTTCTTCTCTTGAGGAAAATGGTGAAGTGAATCCTTATGGTAGCAGAAACTGTCTACAAGGTTTCTTGCAATCAACATGAAACCTATGCTGTTGAACTGCATCTTTGTAGGCGAAATTATGCACAGTTGTAAACTTAATTAAGATTTATCAACTCCGCTTCTGGTAAAATTGTTTGTTTTGGAAGTGTGTGCTGGAAAACAGTCTTTTGTTGCAATGAACAAGTTGGTTAAATTATCAGTATGCATCACATGTGAAGATAACTCTTTGTGTACTGTCATTTTGGCCTTGTTGCAATGAACAAGTTGCTTGCACTTGTGCTATAAATATGGTTTTAAGCCTTCCATGTAACTGTTTCATCTTGCTTCATACCGAAGTCTAACCTAGAATTTCCAAAGAAAAATGCAACTGTGAATTCAGTGATTCAGCAAGTCGCCTTTGGAATTCGGGGATGATGCACATCCCTCTACTCTTCTCCACTTAAATATCACGATTTCAAAACTTGAGGGCGCACTAATGCTTTCTATAGCAGTGGACAGATAAATTGTAGCTTAATGCATATACTCTATTATTAAGAGGAGAAGGGGGGATATAAACAATGTAGTTGTGGTGCTTTCCATAAATGATTTTTTTCAAAAAACATACTTGCCTTTTCACAAGCTAGCATAAACATTCATGAGAAGAAAACATAATGACATCTAAAGAGAAAAGATATCTTTTATTTTGAATGAACTTTCTTCTTCTTCACATGGCAATTTGTCTCATGCATACTTGTCATACAACCAAGCTTCCTCTTCATTTCTTTCCACATGCTTATTTTCCCCTTTTGATTCTTGTGCTGGTAACTACCTCTTTGAATTTCCCTTTTCATCATATCACATTCTTTCTCCAACTCAACCACCTTGCTTCCCATCTTTTCCATCTCCGCTTTCATCATTTCCTCTTCACCACTGCTAGTCCCCCTTACATCTTCGTCCAGCTTCAACAACCGGTTATCAGGACCCATCTGTGTCCTCTTGGACACAGTATCCTTCAACTTCAGTTGCACAGAAAACAGAATCTGCACCATCACTCGAACTGGTAGCTTTTCGTTCTGTGCAGCATGCTCACAGGCTTCAGGAGACATTTTGCTGCAATCCAACACCTTGCAAGCCTCCTCCCTTTCCCAATCTGTGAGATATCTGTGCTTGTCCAAGTATATATCAATTGCTCTATACATTCCATCAGAATTTCTATTAGTTCCTCCTGTTGCTGCTTGTGATAACTCTGCTAGCGATAAAAATGTGTTCAACTTCAAATCTATGTCACTAGAAACCTCAGCCAAGAAGTCATCGACTAGTTCAGCTACCACGACTAGGCCAGATGTATCCTTGCTCGCGTAATTGCTATAGAAATTTTTCAATATCCTTTTCACACTCTCGGTGTCATACTGCTCTTCTTTTGCATATCCTTGTGCAGGTATTAAGAGGTCCTTGACTGTTGCCTGATCTAGTTGCTTTCCTAGTCTAATCTCCAACCCGGTTTTGCATTCAGTATGAGCATCCAAGCTTATCGCGAATTGCAGCATTTGAGAGAGCAAAGAAGTGGGGATCAGCCCCCTTTCTTGAGGCAACAGTCTCTCCACCGCCTCAATAATCTCTCTCTGGGAATTCCCCGCATAAGTTGTTGACGGATCATCATCCTCTCCTTTAGTGTAGATAAAAACCCATTTGTTGAGGTACTGAAACAGAGACGATGCCACGTATTCCAAAGGGACTTTTTGATGAACCATTGCACGAATTATGGGCTCGTAGAGAGCAACGGAAAGTTGTATCAAGTCCTCCGATTTCCAGTCAAGTACAAAAAGCTGCCTCCTGACATTTGGTTTGTAGGCATTTTCATCATACTCACTGTCATCATCTGTTGTTGTTGCATTCCTCATCGGCTCTCCAAGAAGACTTGGATCATGTTGTACCTTGGCGATGATGGAGTCTGCACAGGCATCAACCAGGGCAAGATCCACGGCTTGTTGAAGAATGGTTTCTGCAGATTTGAGAGATCTAATACTCTTGTTCCAGCTAGGAAGGACATTGTTTTGAAAGTAGAAACACGCCTTCTTTACAAGGCTCAAAAGTTTCAGAATCAGTAGGAATATCTCCTAGCAAATGAGAAAGATCATCTTCAGGATTCTCTTTCAGCAATGCAGCTAGCTTTGAAGATCTTGCAGCCAAAAGTTCCTGTAAGTTTAACACAAAACAGAACCTTAGAAAAGTTGAAAATTTATCAAGAGAATGACATATTAACATGTGCGCGGACCCTCATTTAAGGGAGTAAAGTTTCCTATCAAGTCCTGACACTCAAACTCGAGATCTCTGATTAAGTGTAGAAGGCTCCCGACCATCTTTGAACATCTCTTGGTGTAACATAACACAATGTTGGACGACGAGGATAGTAATTCTTACCCTATTTAAAGAGAATGGAACTCCACAAATGTGGAGTTGAACATGTGATGATGAAGTATGCATTAGTTTCCTGAAAGAAAGGGGAAAAAAGAAAAAGAAAAAAAGATTAAAAGGTTTACAACAACAACATACCCAGCGAAATCCCATAAGTGGGGTTTGGGGAGGGTGCAGACCTTATCGGTATCTCATAGAGATAGTAAGACTGTTTTCGGAAAGATTAAAAGGTTTAATAAGTGAAAAAAAATCTAAAAATAAATTACTGAAAAAAAAGGTTCAAAGATTGTTAAGTTATTAGTATGCAAACTTTTACCTGGATGGAGATCCTATGCTTTTGCTTTTGACCATTTTTTCATATTTTTGTTTTTTCCAAGTCATCAAGAAATCAAATTTTAGGGCCTTAATTTCAGTCTAAGATATCGTTGGAGTCAGTAGATTGTGATCAGCCTGCAAAATATATGGCAATCATTATTTTCATAATTTATATATATATTTAAAAAATAAGGTTAAAGAAATGACCTCTGAATTCTACAAAACTACCCGTCTTACTATAGGACCCTTATCTAATCAACATTTAAATATGTAACTATCCCACTATTTCTCACTTGTTCGACTGTTGCTAAACTCATACAGGCTTAAATCAATAATAGTGAAATTGAAGCACAAGTTTTAATTTTCGATGCTCTTAACACTTTTTATAGATTTAAAAAAGATATAATTACAAGAAAAACATGCAATATAACTATCATAATCACCTTAATGAGTGTATCAAATTGATGAACAAGGACTTCCATTTGAGAATACAAATATATAAATACATGAAATCAGGAGAATGACAACAAAACATACCTTAAAATTCTTGAATATTAAACATACCTTAAAATTCTTGAATATTTTTCTTCTTGTTGTTGTAATTGTAAAGTATTAAAAGAGAAATCACAAAGAGAAGATTAATTAAAGAATTAGCATGCAAGTAATTGAGTTTTGACTTTTTGTTAAGCAGTTTAACGTATTGAATATTCAAACTTTCAAAACATAATATTTGGAGATTCTGTTATTTTCAATTAGAGTTTCATTTGAGATAAAACCCCAAAAATCTAACTAATTAAATTCTCCTTAATTTTAGTAACAGCACTCACATATTATAAACTTTTTTTTTTCTTTATTTTTATTTTTTTAACAGAAAATTATAATTTTTTTTCCTTTTTTATAAATATTTAGGAGTTTCTTTGCTAAAATGGAACTTCATTTTCCTAGTTTTAAAGTAAATAATTTTGATAGGAACTGTAATAATTACTCTCTAGTTTCTAGATGAAAGATATAAATATTTTAATAACCTTTTAAATTTAGTACGAATTATTATTTGTTTAAATATTTTTAGAGTTTTAATTGCCTTTGAACTGTCAATTAATACTCATTAGGGATAATCTCATCTGAAGCAAGTGACACACGTGTAATTTTCTATCTTCTACAAGTTTAATAAGAAAAGAAAAATTCAGAATTAGAACAATTAATTATTACATTTAAAAAGAATATAAATTATTTATTTGGCTAAATATAATGGAGCTCAAAACAAATGTCTTTTACAAATTTTACATGAAAAAGAAAAATATTTATTAAAACAAATTGGCATTACTTCTAAAGAACCAAAAAAAAAAAAAAACAATGTATACTATGACTTTATTACTTTTTTTTTTCTTTTTTTGATACACCAGAAAAATTGAAAGTGTCTACAATTTTTCAAAAGTGGAGCCTTTTTTATCAGCCCGGAGAAGAAAAAATTCGTTTCCTTGAGCATATTTTTTCAAATTATCAAATCTTTATTATATTTGTGTTCTTCATTTACTAGAAAATCAGAACAGTGATTTGTCTCTCTTCAAATGTGTTTAATAATGATCTTGTTGACATTCTGCTTGTATTATTTCGTTACTTTTGACTCTACATATGGCTGCTACAATATTCTATGTCTGTTATTGCTTCTGACTCTTCACATATATGACTATTTTTAACTCTTCACATGGTTGATATAGTATTCTATGCCGGTCATTACTTCTGACTCTTTACATGTCCACTACAATACTTTATTGATTTTTTTCTATTTTGTCATTTTCTTTAATAATTGTTCACGTGTCTAGGTACTGTAACACAATTGAGTCGAAGCTCATTCCTGAATCATGGTCTTCTCCATCATAAACTTCTTCATCCGAATTATACTGGATTTCTTCATCTTTTATGTCTTCGTACTTGTCTCGAGGCTTTTGTTTATTTGTAATATTTTATCTATTTTGTAAATATTTTTCCATCATTTTTTTTATTAACTTTTTCATTTCTATCTTTCTTTTTCTTATTTAATTTAATCATCCTTTTCTTAGATGACTCACTAGTTCTCAATAATTGCATCGAGAGGATAATGTTCAACGTCCTCATCCTATTATTAAGTCATTCAAGCATAGCTTATTATCCATAATATTAATTTTCATTTTTTGATATGAAATTATTTCATATTTATTAAGAACCCGGTGGAATCTCGCAAGTAGGGTCTGGGGAGTTAGTTTAAAAAAAAGTGCTAAATAAAAAAGATAGCTTGAGAGGAAGAGGTTATTTTTTGGTTATTGTTGCAAATAGCATCACATCGTTTACATTTTGGCAACTCAATAATCCCTCTAGTAGTTCTTTTGACACAAGTTATTACTATGTCTCATAAGCTATTTTTTTTTAGGAATGCAAAGTTTTCATAATTTAGTCAATATTAGATGCTAAACCATATGTTAGTTTTGTGCTAAATTTATTTTAATTATCTATTTCATTTTAAGTGAGTCTATCTGCAAGAAAATATTTTTAAAAGTAAAATGAAATAAAATAATATTTCCGTTAAATTAATCTTGAGAAGAAATTATATATGTGACATTTCATTTGTCATTCATCAACACGTTAAAAACTGTCAGAAATATATCAACTTGATTAATATCCCCAATAATTTTGTCAATGAGTGGCTCCATCACCACACCATCAATCAAGCTAAAAGTTGATAATTTTTATTGTGTTTGACATTTTATTTACACGTTTAATTAAAATAAAATTAATTTTTAAATATTTTTTTCTAAAATATGATGACTTTAGGTTATCCTTCTTGAAGGATTAAATCTACTAAATTTCAATTCAATAAAACAGAAATAAGCGCAAAATAAGAAAATAAGCTGTTTAATTTTATTTGTCTTATTATTTTTTAAGTTATCATATATTTGAAAATTACTATAAATTATAATAATAAACAATCTAAAAATTAAAAAAACATAAAAATTTAAATGATTCTCAATTTTTTTTTTCAATATCATATGAATTAAGACAGAGGAGTAACATATATAATTCAAAAATTATGTAAGCGTTACAATAAATCAGAGTAATATATATTGGGTCTAGTATTTAGTAGATGAATGCATAATAACACAAAAAGTGTTCAATCGGTCTAAAAGTATCAAAAGGAAATAAAGTAAAGCTTAGGGGGCCATTATGTATTTGGTCTAAATCTGGGGAGAATTAAGACTTTAGATCAAATTACAAGTAAGAAGTGTGATTTTCAAATCTTTTGGGTGCATTCTCGCAAATAAATAAAAGCTTGTTCTTTTTCCATTACAAATTACAGTAGGCTCGCTAAAGCTTTAACCAAATTGCCGGCAACTGGTGGAGTTTTCTCCGGGAAGCAAAAGGTAAGCTGTTCTCACATTTTGTGTTTTGCATTATATACAAATTCCTCTTGATGGGTATCCAATTCTTGGAGAATTTTTTCGTTTTGACATCAGCATTGACTACTGCCTACAAACTGTTTGATGAAATTCCTAACCCAGTTGTGTCCTTCAATTATTATATACTTACTATTTGATTGAATAAAATGGACCATTATGAATCGTGGGTATGTTGTATTTTCTTTTTCATCCCTTTGAAATGATTGACTTACTCTTAATTGTTTTGGTCAATGTTGGTTTTTTTTGTTTCCATAAGCTTACTCTGTTTTATCAGATGAATGAGAATCTCCATTCCTGTAATGCAACTAATGGCATGAAAGTAAAAAATCATTCTAAAGTTTGTCTTTTAATGAAGATGCTGGATGAAACTATGTAAAAAGTTGTTCCACCACCTGGTACATTTCTGTAAGGGAATAAATTTGTTCTTTTTATGATCAACAAACAACAAAACACACCGACTGTAATCCCACAATTAGTTCTAGGGAGAGTAGGATGTCCATAGAGCTTACCCCTACCTTTATGCGGTTGACAGGCTGTTTTTGAATGACCCTCCGGACCTTACCCCTACCTTTATGGGGTTGACAAGTTGTCTTTGATAGACCCTCGGCTCAAATAATAATAAATATAAAGAAGTCTTGAATGCATTGCATTAGTTTATGTTGGCCTGCTTCTCGTTTATTTGGTTATTCCTTCTTGAAGGATTAAATCTAATAAAATTTAGTTTAAAAAGAAAAGAAACAACAACATACCCGGTGGAATCTCGCAAGTAGGGTCTGGGGAGTTAGTTTAAAAAAAAGTGCTAAATAAAAAAGATAGCTTGAGAGGAAGAGGTTATTTTTTGGTTATTGTTGCAAATAATGGAATAGCAATGTGTTCAAAGACGTTCTAGTTGGTTTTGAAATTAGATTCAGTTCATTTGAGGGAGTAAGACGAGGAAACTAAAAGTTTTTGAACTTGTGGTTAAATTTTCAAATTGGCTTGCAGGTGGCCAAACTACTACTCCCTCTATCCCAGTTTATATGATTCACTTTCCTTTTTAGTCTGTTAAAAAAGAATGACACATTTCTATATTTAGTAACAATTTAACTTTAAGATATTCATTTTACCCTTAATGAAATGATTTACAACCACACAAACATCTATCACTTATTTTAGACCACACATTTCAAAGTCTCTTTTTTTCTTAATCTCCGTGCCAAGTCAGACTAACATATATAAAGTGGGACAGAGGGATTGTTAGATTTTACTTTATGAGTTTGAGTTATGAAAAAGACAAGCTGTTTATAGTGTTTAAGTTATCCTTTGCTGTGCTAACCCATTTCTTTTTGTACAATTGGTCATGATTATAACAAGAAAGCTTCAATTTTGTTCATTTGGTATTTGTTTTTCCTCAGCGATGTAATTCATTCAGGTCTATAATACTTATTAGCTTTTAGTATTTATTTGATTTATATGCTCATTAACTGTTTTCTTGTTTATGTTTATAAACCTTAAGTAGACTTAGTGAAATAATTAGACTAGACAGGTAACGGTGTTTTACATGTAACGCGAGAATGCCTAACACCTTCTTCCTCGTTACCTCCTGAACTTATAATCTCAAGTTAGTGGACTTTAGGAGTCATTTTAAGGGTCTTTTCCTTTATTTAATATTACTCATTTAAACAAAAAGTACAATGAAGTAGGTGACTGGGCAGCTCTGAAATAATTAGGACGTAGAACCCTTAGGAGTTACCATGCTGTCGCACATTCTTACTTTTTTTTATTCTTAAACTCAAGGTGTTCTGCAGAGAAATGACAGGAGGGTTGATATGGGCTACAGCAGAAGACTTGGCAAAGAATAGAGGAAGAGTTCTGTCCTTATATAGGCAAATCTTGAGGAGCCTTAACTCACCTGCTTTGCCATTGAACTTAGCAGCTAGGCTTCAAAAGAAAGCTGAGGTCCGTGCCATGTTCATGTTGGGTTCTGAGGAGCAATCTCTTCATAACATTCAAGATCTTATTGATGCTGCTGAATACTCTCTTTCCGTCTTAAAAACAGGCAAAATTCCATAGCACATTCAAGTTTATCAATAAGCCCGAACAATTTTCTTGTGAGTGCAAATCTTGTTGAAGGATCTTTCACATGTTATTACTTCCCTTTAGGCATATATAAAGCATAATGTTTCATTCAGCTGAACTTGAAGTGTGTTAGTTTTTCTTTATTGCACAGTATCATCGAATGAGAATAAACGAAACATCATTCTGATGAAGAGAACAAGATCAATGACTAATAGAATTCTAAGGTAAATACTTGACGATAGGACAAGTATTTCTATTTACCTGGTTGCTACTTAAAACAAGATAATTCCATTCTCTAAAATTTGCTAGACAGATCTCATTAGTGGTTTAGCTGGAGGCAGTTGCAAACAAATTTAGTATGCTGTTGTCAGCTGCTTTGCATGAGCTTTTGTGAACTGTAGAGATGCTACACGAAAATTTTGTTTGGCTCTCTCTTGATTTTGTAGTTTATTTTGTTCACATTTGGAGGTTGCGATATGCATGTTGCCATTAGTTTGTTCAGGAATGCTGTTATAGTGGGAGGCTTGGGCTACTTCTCTTTGAAACTAGGGGCGGTCCTTTGGCAATCACATGCACTGTCCATTTTGAAAAAACAAACAAACAACAACATACCCAGTAGACTGTCCATTTTGAAAGTTCCTACATTTTTCTCTTGGTGTTTGCATCAGTTGAACTTTAAAGTATGTAATGAACAAAATTTAGCATATATGAAGAGCATTGATAAGATGATCAACTACTTGTGGATAACTCGCTGCACTTGAAATTCCAATCACAGATGGGATCCCAAGTTTATAAACTCATTGAAAACTCTATGCATGTGAATAACTTCAGCTTTTGCATTTCTCATTTTCTTCTGTTTTTGGCAACTTTATTGTAATTATCTTCCTATTTCTTCATATGTAATAACACTTTCCTCGTGTACAAAATGATAGTAACAATTCTTTCAGGGGTACATGTACATACAAACATGATTTATTTTCCTACGAGTTGCAACCTGTCCTTGACTTGTAAAGACTGACATGTTTGAACAGGTTTTAAGCAGCTCGTGTTGATATCTAGTACTAACAACTTCAAAGTCTTTGTTGAAGATTTCTAGTGCAGCATGAGTTTCTAAACATCTCCAAGGAGGATTCAGCGTCCTGTAAATTACTAGTAGGATATGGTTTATCAGTGATGGAGGTAGAAGATCGATGACATTATTCTGCTGCAGACTTACACGAGGATTTCAGTATGCGTCTGAATTATTTATCAATTTTTGTCCCCTCAGTACAAGCTGAATTACAGAGATAAAGAGAATGACATTTCCTCGTTCCTATGGATGTTTAGATATGATAAATCAAAGAGAAAAGATTTTTAGCTCAAAAAATAAAATTAGAGTCATGCATTAGTTGGAGACCTGAGAATTATTCGTACTTGTGGTGATTACTAAATTTTTGTAGCTTTTGTTCTTCTGTTGTGTGATGCGTTTTATGTAATTGGTTTTGACCTTTGCTTTGCTTGATACTTTGTGATACTAAAGGAATAAAATGTTTAAAGTAGAGTTAATTAATAGTAGAAGAATTATACAAATTTATCACAAGTTTCATGAAAATAACATAAAACATTTCAAAATATTCTGAAATAAATAGAGTATCATATGAATTTAAAACTTATGGTACTCTTTTTATGATTGTTTTATCAACATTAGGTGAACCAAGTATTCATGCTCAATCAATCTCAGCCACTTAATTATTATCTCCTATCTTTTATAAATAAAAATTTATAACATTTTTTTCTTTTTAATTCATCACAAACTAATTTCATTCTTTGTTATATTTATAAATTAAAATGTAAACTAAAACATACGTATTATTTTATTCAAAGATCACATATTTTTTTAATAACAAGAGGAACCAATCGCTATTAATTCCACTCTTATGCACTAGTTCGCAAACAACATAGGAGAGTTTTGTGATAAGCTTGACCCAGAAGATAAATACCTTGCTTTTACTGTTGAAAGATTTCGAAGTTAAGACCTCTAATCTAGAAGTCTCGAACCACTACTGTTGAAAGATTTCGAAATTAAGACCTCTAATCTAGAAGTCTCGAACCACTACTGTTGAAAGATTTCGAAATTAAGACCTCTAATCTAGAAGTCTCGAACCACTGGGCCACCCTGCAAGATAACATATTTTATTACTATCAATTATATTTTTTTTAACAACAATAACATAATGATTGTTTGCCGAAAACCCTCCTCTCATTTTATTTCTTTTAAGAATCTCAAAAAGAGATAGAGTATGATTGTTTGCCGAAAACCGTCGTCTCATTTTATTTTTTTAAAGTATCTCAAAAATCGTAATTGCTGCTCTATCTTCATCCCTGTAAAAATCAGTTGGTTGATTGACTATTTGAAAACTTTCCCATTGTTGTTAAGGTTCCATTCCCCATTTACAGGGAACAGTTGCAGTTTATGGAGCTGAACATCTCAATCCCTGATATCTTTTCTGTGTGTTTCTGAACGAGAAATCAAATGTTATACCGACAATGGCTTCCTACTTGTCCTTCTCTGTTACCTCCTTAATTCTTAGTTGCAATGCTAATTCTCAAGACAAACTCCAGACCAGTAAGTCAATCAAACAATTCAACTCTTTGATCACCAAAACTTCAATCAAACAATTCAACTCTTTGATCACCAAAACTAGTTCCCTACAGCACACCCAACAACCCCTTTACGCCAGAATCATATCTTTATGCTCTTCTAAAATACCCATTAAGGACATGAGCTATATCCACTCTCTTTTCACTCAAATACATGACCCAGATATCGATCATTGTAACTCCTTAATGAGGTGTATTTTAAGCTCTAAATGTAAGGAAAATGCTTTACTTGCTTTGTTAATGTATATTGAAATGATGTGTAAAGGGTTAGATTTGGACAAGTACACGTACCCTCTTGTGATAAAGGCGTGTGTAGAGTTACATGAGCTGAGATATGGCAGATCGGTTCATGCCCATGTGATTAAAAATGGGTTTGCTTTGGATTTGTATGTAGTGAACAGTTTGATGCGTTTCTATGGTGTTTGTGGGTGTGTTGGGAGTGTCAGGAAGGTGTTTGATAGAAGCCCTGTGAGAGACTTGGTATCTTGGACTGTTTTGATTCAGGGGTATGTGGACAATGGTTATTGGAAGGAAGGAGTGGATTTGTTCTTTGAGATGATAGAAGATGGGTTAAGGGCTGACGAGAGGATGATTGTTGTTGTTACATCTGCTTGTGCGAAATTAGGGGATTTGAGATTGGGCCAGAAGTTGCACAAATACGTGCAGATTCATAAGTTGAATTTTGATGTGTTTCTTGGGAATGCATTGGTCGATATGTACTTAAAATGTGGTGAATGTGATATTGCACTTAATGTTTTCAGAGAGATGCCGATGAGAAATGTGATCTCTTGGAATACATTAATATCTGGATTGGCTCAAAGAAGGGAGTTTAAACAGGCCTTGAGTGCATTTAATGAGATGCAGGATCAAGGAGTAAAGCCTGATGAGAATACTTTAGTTGGTGTTCTAAACTGTTGTAGCAATTTAGGGGCGTTGGAAGTTGGGAAATGGGTGCACGCTTATATAGATAGACATCGAATACAAGTTGCTGGATTTGTGGGCAATGCTCTTGTAGATATGTACACAAAGTGTGGAAGCATGGATGATGGCCTTAGAGTTTTTGGAAGTATGACTACTAAAGATGTTTATTCATACACATCCGTTATAGTTGGTTTAGCCACACATGGAAAGGCACGGATGGCACTTAAATTTTTCTACGAGATGCTTGATATTGGCATTCAACCTAATGAGGTCACGTTTGTAGGTGTTCTCACAGCTTGCAGTCATGGAGGACTAGTGGAAGAGGGCCACAAGCTTTTTACAGATATGTGGAGAGTGCACAAACTAAAACCTCGAATAGAGCACTATGGCTGTATGGTTGATCTGTTGGGCCGTGCAGGATTGATAGATGAAGCAATGGAGTTTGTAGAACACATGCCAATTGAACCTGATGCTTCTATTTGGGGATCGATATTAGCAGCATGTAGGATCCAAGGAAAAGTTGAACTCGCTGAGCATGTGACTGAGATACTTGTCAATATAGAGTCTGAAAAAGATGGTACGTACATACTGATGTCAAACACATATGCTTCAGTCAGTAAATGGAGAGATGCTTTAAAAGTGAGAAAAGTAATGAAGAGACAGAAAATAAAGAAAGTTCCTGGATGTAGCTCCATTGAACTTGATGGTGTTGTTACGGAATTTAGGAGATGTGACAAATCCCATCCACGAAGTAAAGACATCTATGCAATGGTTGAGCAATTGCATTTCATCTAGTTGGTACGGACGCCTTATCAGACAGAAGTGAGTCTTGCATAATTTGAATGGTGCAACATTCCCTTTGTTGAATGGTTAGTTAGATAGGACACTCGTTGAATCACTACTCTTCTATACATTGCTACTACTCACTGCCTCTTTTACCTGAACGACGCTGAAATTTGTTGTGATGATCTCAGGCTTCAATTCTTGACTTATATTGCCTGAATTATTTATAAGTTTTGCCACTTGAAAAGTTTTAGGACGATTCCTTTGTACATTTTATAACAAATTTTTTAGAATAAAAGAGTATTTACACATTGGTTCCAAGTAACTTCTGTGACATCATCTGTTTGATTATTGTTGGGATACTTTGTCCTTTGCAGTTTGCACATCAAACATTACATGTATAAGTACTTACAACTTACCATTAGAGTTAACATTACCTAATTGCTTTTTACCTCCTAAGCATTCTGATTTGAAGTCCAGAATTGCCGGTTACAATGCATGAGATCTTGCTTAGTCCCCAAGGAGACGGCCAGATAGTCAAAGAATTGGAGTGACAATTGCAGGGTACAAAAGTTCAAGCCTCAGCAAAGGTAACAGAAACTAAGAATTAAAGTTCAAGCCTCAGCAAAGGTAACAGAAACTAAGGGAATTCTTCCTAGTTACTGTAATAGCCCAGCCCGCTAGTGATATTGTCCATTTTGAGTCTAGGCCCGCACGGCTTTAAAACACATCACTAGTAGGTAAGACTTGTTTACTTATATACCTAACATCTCTCTTGTGTTTTGCCCATGGGTTGTTACAGTTACCTTATTTAGAGGGCAAAGTTACCCTGACGATAGTCAGAGTAGATTTGCAGAGGTGTAGCCGAACTAGCGGAACACCACCCTTATTGTCAAAAAACAAGGATAACATATCTTGCTTATATCAGGTGGCTAAATATATAAGCTTATAGAAGGTGCTGATCCATAATGTTTATCAGCGCATACTGTGGAGGATAATTTTGTTTCCGAGACTCAGAACCAAAGGACTATGTGCACCAAATCTTTCACATAAGTTATTAGTAATGCTATTCTGGCTTCAAACAGTGTTGATGTATTTTTCACAATATAGAAATCTTAGTTTATGACTAAAGCACGAAAAATTCGATGAGCATGATACTCATAAACTGCAAACTCAGCCTCAAATGGCTTGAGAAGGATGTGTTGGTTTCCTTCCCACAAAGATTTCTTGTGAAACAAAGACAAGAATGTTGTACTCATCCTGAGATGTTTGAGTTGTGTTGGTCACATAAATTCTTGTGATAAACAAAAGACAATAATTGACGTACAAGGGAAACATGCAGTTAGCAGCAGAGTTCTAAGGTGGAACAGCACTATGACGCTTAGGGAAAGCATCTCAGTTTGCTTCTTCAAACAATAGAATATGTCTTCTTGAAACTTAGTAGCTTTGTCCCAAACGTTGTATTTGTGTTAATTAATTCATATCTATACTAGTTCCATATGTACAATTATTTTGACAGATATACATAGTCAATTCGGCAGATATACATATGCAATTCGTCTCTCTCCACTCTCTGCCCTCTCTTGCTCGCCTCTCTCAATCTCTCTCGTCTCTCTCCTCCCTTTTTCAATCTCGCTTGCTGGATATACAAATACGTATGTATATTAGTTACACATATACAATTATTTGACAGATATACACATACAATTTGGCAACTATACATATGCGATTCATCTCTCTCCTCCCTCCCTTGATCTCGCTCGCTTCTCTCCTCCCCTCCAGGTCACATAGCCGAAGTTATGCGGTGTAATTATGTGTAATATAGCTATTTGATCATATTAAGTTGAGCCTAGTCTATTTATGAAAATTTCTCAATTTTTAATTGCAACTTTCTACGACATGTTTATGACTATAAAATTAAATTACATTTTGGTGCATTGAATTATGTATAAATTAAGGCCGCCAGATTTATAAGTTTCTTTTTTCTTTTTATCTCTTTAAATTCTGTTACGAGTCAAAATAAGACATACAAATTGAAACAATGGGAGCATTGAATTAATTAAGTTAGAGAGGACTCCTCGTACGTTACTTGTAATTGAAGTAGGAAAAGAGTTTTATTTACTTCTACATTGATAGATTAATTTCTTGCCTTGTCTAATTCTAATTTCTTAAAATGTTTCGAACAAACTCAATTTGAGAGATGTGTCCAATTCTTATTTTCAAAAAGGAATAATTTCTACGTGATTGGCCTATAGAAAAAAAATCAGAATTCGTACGTGAGCGGATATGGTGAGACATAATATGATTAAGTAATTAAAAGTAGTTTTTTCTTTCTTTCTAAAAGCTCTTTCGAATCGCTTTCCAAATCATTATTCCAAAAAGTTTCATATGCTTAGCTCATAAAAAACAATCAGATTCACACATGAGGGATCGTAATAAAGTCAAATTTAGTAAGTAATAAACTAATAAAAGAACGAAAACATAAGCTAAATACAAGAAAAGATAAGAAGAGATGCGTTCACCCCCTATATATTTGATAACCTTCTTCTAGAATGAAACTAATAATCCCAACCCCAACCCTGTTAGTCATCCCATCAATTACTCGTCGATCAAAAAAATGAGTAAACAAATGCTTTTCTTTAACGATTTAAACGTTTTGATTAACTGAACACAAACTTCAAACATATTAGAATTCCTTACGCTCAATGATATTATGTAGATGAACAACTTAACTAATGTAGGTGACTAGGTGAGCTAGCCATCAACTAGAAATAAATAATTAATGATTCTAAGAATGATCTGCATTTCCTAACTGATTCTAAGAAAACTATTGAGGTATATATTTTGGGAATTATCTAAGAAAAAGAATTACTGATAACTTTATCCAAGAAAATAGTAAGTGAAATCTGTAGAGAGTAAATTTAACGCAGATGTTATTTTTATTTTTGTGTCGAATAATTTCATACCCATTTTTCATTTAAAAAAAATGAGTATGTACGTACATAATAAATATTAGTAAGTGCATGATTTTAGTTGGGATTCACAAAAAAAGTGTGATCGACCTTTCAGGAAATATTATATCCAATGATTGAGCTAACCACATTACTTTATTTATGGCCTGTTCCCTATTCTGAAGCTATTCCTGTTACAATATAGGTAACAAAAGCAAATACTAATCAATTTATTCAAAGATAAAATGTTTTATGAAAAATATTATAATATGAAATAAAAAAAATAAAAATATCATGATTTTTAGAAAAGTACAAAAAAAAAAAAAAAGGTTGGTGAAAATGATTTTCGCCAATTGCTAATTTTTATGGAGTTTTTTAATATGGTATGTCTAATTTGAATTTGTGTCAAAAAGCTCAAAAATGTTCTTACAAGTACGATCTCTAATTAAAACTTGCTAGAAGGATATTTATTATAAGCTATAGTCTTATATAGTTTACATCTATTGATTTGTTGCTTTAAAAGATAGATAAAAAACTCGAATAGATGGACATATAATATCATAAACTAGATCTACATACTATTACGTAATTTTTTCACTTTTCGTTGTGCTTGCTTTAAATAATATTTCAGTGTTTGAAAATATTTGTCTTAAAAAACATGAAATATGATTTAAATGAGATTATTTTTATGAAACTAAAAACTTTAGCGTAAATTTGAAAAAAAAAGAAATATATAGTAAAAGTGAAAATAAGGTTTTGAGTGTTTTCAAAATTTCAAATTTGCGCCGTTTGGCCCAAAAAATTTTTGAGAAAAACTTAGAAAGTGACGTTTGGCCATAAAATTTGACAAACATATATATCTAGAATTCCTAAATCATAGAAAAAAATTAGTATTTGAGAACTTGGCGTAGTAGTTGAGAAGTTTTAATATTTAAATACTATTCCAAACTTGTATATTTTATTAAAAAACACCCATCATTTATTTATTGCAACTAATATTTATCTACTTCTTTCAAAAAAGTTTAAATTATAATTTGAGTGATAAGATTGAGAAAAAAGAACAATTTGCTTTTAATGGATTACAATTCTAACTAAATCAACGACAAGTTTGAGTATGCGATTAATGTAATAATTTTTCCCATATTATTATTCTGTTGTTGTTGATTGTTATCAATTATGTTATAATGTTAATTTTTAACCAAACATGTTCATTATAAAATGATAATACAAAATTATGAATATTTTATAATAATTTTTAAAACTTACGAATATACAAAATAACTTATTTCATGCATGACGCAAATTCATAGCTCGTATAGATCACACAAAAATAATCACTTTTATCATTATTCCAAAACTGAAAAATGGGCAATGGATCAAATTAATTTGGATAAGTTACTGGCAGCAAGTCATGCCTAAAAGTAATTACATCAACTTTCTATGATTTCACATTAAACGGCGATAAATTTGCTTCTTCAAATGAGATTTGATAAACCATAGTGATGTTATTACTTGCCAATTAGGATTTACTAAATTAACATTTTATATTCTTCAGGCCAAATATAAGTATAAATTATGTGCATAAATTAATTAGACATTTAAATTTCAAATTTGAGGGTATTGAGTAACCGTTGTGGAGTTAGGATTTGAATTTAGGGGATTTAAAATATGAAATAGCAAGCACATAAATTAACTGAAGGGGTTCAACATCTATTATATATAGATAAAAATTAATTTTAACTAACTATAAATATTATAATTGTTTATCAAAAGAAATTTGAATTAAATTCCTAGCGAAAGAGCGACTCTGCCACTGCTAAGTAAGCATCACTATAGGCCAATTAGAGTGGGAAACAGTGCGGTTGATTCATATATTAACTGATTAAAAACATATTACGTAAAAATTATCCTATCTGCTCATTATT
>DF357327.1:19947-55725 GCA_000787875.1 Solanum virginianum | reverse complement strand
CCATCGATATATGATATAGGACTGGACTTAATCCTTTGTGATACTCCGTTAGTATATTGATACCCTATCAGTATCATATAGGATTGAACCCTTTTTTTAAGAAATAAATAAGAAACAATTAAGACTCCATCGGTATATGATACCATAGTAGTATCATATAGGACCGAACTTAATCTATATGATACTCCGTTAATATATTAATGTCTTATCGATATCATATAAGATTGGATTTAATAAGTAAATAAGAAACAATTAAGAGAAAATTATTAAAATTGCAATCTTATTTATTAAAGTAACAATCTTATTTATTGAACTCTAAACTCTTATAGTATCTGATGGTATAAAATAATTTCTTCCTCGTTAATACTATCAGTGTATATTATACTTTGATGGTATTAAGTAATTTTACTAAAACACTAACTCTTTCTTCTTGTACTATCAAAGTAATATATATACTTTCATGGTTACAAACATAGGGTACAAAAGTAAAGATAGTAGGCTAAATAGTTACCTTTCTTGAATAACATGTGTTATTTTTCGTTTTTACACAAAAATTGTATCCTTGATATAATTATCGATCAAGTATACAAATCAATTATATCCCTCTTCCAGATCTATTCGCCTCTCTCCTCCTAATATAATTAAGCAAACTATAACTAAAGGAGTCTGATTATGTCTCTGGTGTTATTTAGGAATATTTTTGAAATTTCCTAAAAATAAAATGGCAATCTCTTTTTTATTTTAAAATGTTCACTACTAATCAACCTCTCCACCTCCTCCAATCTGCAGTGCTTTTGGGACTATACTGATTCTTGTTTTACTACTGCAAATGAAGTTGCAGAAACAGAAACTGGAGTACGGAGATCATCAGTGGACCCCCACTCTACTATTTGGAATCTCAGTAACAAACTTTGTCCCTAACACAAGAAAAAAGCCATTACTGTCCTTTTTTTTCCTTCTCCTACCTTTATAGAGGCTATACCTCTCACTACTTTTCTGATTTGCTCTTTTGAACTTTTCTTCTCTAAGACAACTGCTCCATTCTTGATTTTTCCTGCTTCAAACTTGAAGTTTCCTGCTAATTTTTCACTGCTTTCAAGAACCAAAAGCAATAACAGTATTTCATCAGCATGTATGCATCAGAAAGTTTGTCTTTTGATCCAACTTCTAGTCAGCAAGATGAAAAGGGTTTTCTTCAAAATCATATTGCAACAACTAGTAATACTAGTTTTCCCATGGAACTGCAGCAGCAGCAGTTGAATCTTGGTGAAAGCAGTAACTTGAATATGCAAATAGAATTTGGGCATGAGCCCAATAACACAAGGTTTCATCCAAATTGGGAAGAAATTGGTTTAAATCCTTACAACAATCAACAACTTAGTTACCCAATTTCTTCATCATCCTCACTAGGCCTTTTGGCTGGTTTTCATCAAAGAACAGATCATCAATTAGCATCAACTTCAACTAATCTTTTTTATGAACCCCCACAATTGTATATGCCTCTAAATCTTTGTACCCCACAATCTAGTTTATTCAAAGAGTTGTTTCATCTTCCCCCACATGGGTCCTCCTATGGATTAGGAAGCTCCTGGACGGGTTCTTTGTTTAGCCATGGTCATGATCAGGAAGAGGCAATAGGTAGTTTGTACCATGATGGAAGTTTTCATGAGTTTACTGGAGATATGATGAATTCTGCAGCTATTAAAAAGAGGGAATTAGGTAAAGATGTCAAACATCCTGCCTCTGAGAAACAAAGGAGAGTTCATTTTAGTGACAAGTTCCAAGCATTGAGGACTTTAATCCCAAATCCCTCAAAGGTATGTATGTAATTCATTCACACTTCATTTACAAAAGAATGATCCTTAAATATTTGATGTTTAGTACTAGTGGTGGAGTCAGTATTTGCATTGAGGGTGTTCATATTTTTAGAATTATGGATGAGTGATTCTTATATCAAGGATGATCAACAATTGATATATATCAAAATATTTATATTTAACCTATATATTCAATAAAATTTTCTGACAAAGGGTGTTTATCTGTCCACTCTTGGGTAAATGTAGATCCGCCCATGTTTATTACCAATGAGACTCGAGGGTCTTTTGAAAACAGACGGACATTCCACAAACCCCACTTTGCGGGATTTTACTGGATTTGTTGTTGTAGTAGTACGAACGAGCCTTTTAGCACCATATCGCAATTATTCTCTCTTGGTAAATATAATCTTCAATTTTTTTGTGTGAATTTAATTTGTATGCTTTTAACTTGTCTATGTTGTTCTTAACATGTTTGATTATGGACCACATAACGTTATTAGTTTTTCTATGCAATTAGTCTACATGATTTTGGGAGTTGAAGAATAAAGGAGCACCAATTGTTGTTTTAACAAAATTTTGGACTTAGATAAAAGGATAAACTTGTTTAGTGATTATTAATAAAAATTGAAGTGTTTGATAGTTATCGACAAAAACAACATGGTTGGGGCCACTGGAAGTTAGAGAGGTTGTTTCCGAAAAAACTATTGACATAATTTTATTTGTGAATACCAGAATGAAAGAGCTTCAATTATCGCGGATGCTATTGTCTACATCAATGAGCTGAAAATGAGAGTAAATGAGCTAAAGATTCAAGTAGATATAAAGAAAAAGAGAATCAAAAGGCAAAGAACAATAGTAGAAGAAGATGGTGCAGTGATCATGGAAGCCGAGGATGATATAAACAAATCGATTCATTGTCATCACCAAAGAAAATCTTCCAAGAATAGTAGTACTGAAGTTGATGTAAGAATTATGGGAGAAGAAGTGATTGTTAAACTCGTCCAACACAAGAAAATAATCAAGAAAATGAATTGCCTTGTGTTTGTTTCAAAAGCATTTGATGATCTTCAGCTGGATCTCCAACATGTTGCGGGAGGATTGATTGGTGATCAATATAGCTACCTCTTCAACTCCAAGGTGCTTCATTTTCCCCCTTCCTCTCCGATCCTTCTGTTTCAATTTGTTTATCTGATATTGACTTGATATGGAGTTTAAAAAAATAAAAGAAACTTCTGAATCTTTATGCAGATTTGTGAAGGTTGTACAGTGTATGCAAGTGAAGTAGCTAACAAGGTTATTGAAGTTTTGGACAAGGAACATGAAGACATTAATTAAGTTGGAGGTCTTTGGTCTTGAAATTTAGACTGACTTTAATTTATAATATCCACTTTTGTAATGCAATGATGAAAGGTATAACAATATTTCTTTGATTTGTTGGAAACTAATTCGACTATAATATGACAAATTTTATTTTGTGATGAAAGTATCTTGTGTTAATTATTGCCTGATTAAGATTTATATTATACTAGCACTTGCAAAGATATCTACTTATTAATATGGATTATAATGGAATGACATGGTTGATTTTTTTTTTCCATCTTATGAGAACTCTCACACTCAAGCTAATTATGAAAATAAAAAAAAAATCTTATTTAAAGCGCCTTCCAAATGAACCATGCAATGCACATATTATGAAAAATTGGATGGGATAGAAGAAATATCTACTTGCATTATGCACAAGGTTTTTTTGTCTTTTTTTCCTTTTGAAATATTTATTTTATTAATTGTTTTATCTTTACGGTGAAGAACTATTTAGTGGGGTCGATATAACTGAAAATTTTCAGCAGTATATCTTCTGAAATTATTTCTAATAATGATGAATGTATCGCACACCATTTCATCACTATACAAATTTCATATCAGCAATAAATCAATTTAGTTATAGAGACGAAGTCAGGATTTAAAGTTTATATATCAAAATTTGTAGTTTATTTGAGTTTTAAATTCTAAATTAATAGTAATTTTTACATATTCAACAAATTTGTTTAAGACAAACATAAAATTTTAATCAAAATTATTTGTTTCCGACTAGCCACATATAGAATTGGCAATTGGGTCAGTCGAGTCAAATTTGAATGGATCATAAGGAGTCAAGACAACAAACAGGTCAAAATCCAATCTGATCCAAATTTATTTCATCAAAATAGGTTGGGTAATGGTTGATAGAACAGGTCAAGAATTAACTCAATCCGATTTTTACTAAATTTTATTCTAGTACTTAATAAAATTATTTTTCTTTAAATATTACGGCTATATATAACATATCAAATTAAAGAAAATATCTAAAACATATTTTGACAAAATGTCTTTAAAGTCAATTCAAGTTAAAATATCAACTCACTTTTTAATAAGTTAAATGAATTGAGCAAATAAATGAATGAGTCAATAACCTAATCAATCTTAAACGCATTAAATAAATTAAACAGATTGAATTTAATTTTCCCCTCATTGATAATTATTAGAGCAACTTTTAAGGGAACTATATATACGTTTTTAATGAATGAAGGAATGAAAAAAACTCTCTCAAAATATCGTGTAATAATTAAATACCTTGACATAATTATCTGCTTTAATTTTTTCGAGATAATAATTCAGTATCTCTTTTTTAATTTTAAAAAAGAAAGTTTTGTCGCCAAAGATATTTGTCAAGGCAGGGAATAATCACAGATGATCTCATTTCTTGATACGCTGTCGCATCTTTTTTCTCATTTATGTACACATTTGGAAAATGACATAAATTATTAAACTAAAAGTATTTTTAATGTTATTAACTAAATAAGAAAAAAAATTATAATATGGGGAGTTCAAGCTTTGTAATTTGTAGCCTTATTTTAATTTTAAAAAATAATTGTGTTAATCCCAAAGCTTCACCACACGTGCGTACCTTCGAGATATACAATATTTAAGACCCATATCTGTAACAATTTTGACCCAATTAAGTCCTAGAAAGTAGGATGCCATTTTTTAGTGAAGGTATTTTTCGAACAAATTTGATTCGTGGTGGGATGATTGTGAATCGAAAAAAATTATGGGGGGCTATTTTGATTTTGGATCTGCGATGAATAGATTCATTAAGAAATAAGAGAATTAAGGATACCCACTAGAAAGATTATCTTTGATATATTCACTGGCAACGCCTTTGACATGATAGACAGGTAGCATATCTTTATTTATCGATAGCAAAGCCATGGAAGAAATTGAGTGAATATTTCACTCTTAGTTAGAAATTTCGAATTTAAGCTTTTGAAAATGATTTTTTTTTATAGGAAGTATTATTACCCTTTGAAATAAGTCTACGATGCATGAAATCCAAATTTAATTGAGAATTAAATCTAAATATAAATATCGGCCATTTGGCGAAAAGAAAAAGGTCCGTGGGGAATCATATGATAATTTTAATATTATTTGGGGTAGTGACATATAAGAATTGATCAACTTTTGACAGCTACTGCACGCACAATGTTATTGTTTGTAAAAATTAAAAAAATATTTATAAAGAAAACAATTTAATCCAGCATGAAGAAAAACTTTTTTTTTCTTTTCCCTTTGCACTTTGGTTGAATGGTTGTTATCGACTTATTGTATTGTGTTGTAATGTATTGTATTGTATCATATTGTATCATATCGTACTATATTGTTTCAATAAATATAATATTTGGATAGATTGTATTATTCTCCGTCATTACATAATGTCATATATCCATAATTTGAATGATAAACCTACAAAAATTATAGAGTATGTGGTAGATACCATGAAAAAATAGAGTAAATGATAGAATTGAATTATTAAACAATAAATAAAGTAAAACATAAGAAGAAGATATTAAAGTAATGACGCAACCACACCAAATCGACCATTAAACAAAATGAATCTTTTCGTTGTTACCTAACAACAAATTTAAATGATACAATACAATAAAATTTAAATAACAATAAAAATAAATATTATATTTAAACTCACAATACAATATGAAACAACAGGTAATAACCATCCAAACAAGGGTTTAGTAAAAAAGCTGAGATTTGTGTTTGTAGGATAAAGATGTCTACATCATAAATCCACTCATAGGAATAGTGACGTCTACTTATCTTTCTTTTAAGTAGTTGTTTTTCTTAAATGACAATTATATAAATGTTTACTCATTGTAGGACTTAGATGAAAGAAACTACGTATGCATTAGTGAAAAAAATATTCATTAAGGACATTTAATAATAAAGTTAAAACATTTTAGTTGCAAAGACAAGTAGACCTCATCAAAACATTTTTATTATCTCTCTTTCTTCCTTACTTAGGTATGATATAGGTTTCTTGCTTTGTATATCATTTTGGTGCGTGTATAATTCAATTCATTCGAATGTACAGTCTGCGTCTTAATTTATATGAATTGGTTTGATTTGGCACGAACGAGTACATTTGGCCGTAATAGTAGAGGCATGCAAAGTGGTACACTGAAAAGTCATTGTAATTAACGTAACATCTCTAGATGATCGCCCATGGACCTACAATCTTTTTATTTCCAATTGCGTTAACTTCCAGAGTGTTAATCCCATAATTGTATCGTAGAAAAGTAAGATCAGCAACGTTCAATCTCAGCTCTTCAATCATGTCGAATAATCCATGGATCCCACGCTCAAAATCTGTTCCCTGCAGAATATCAGAAACTCAAAATGTGAGATCAACAAATTCAGCAGACTCATTGAAACCATCGCGGTCTGATAAAAAAATAGCTGAGGAAAGGAGGAGAGGTTCGTCTTCAAACAAGACGAGGCTAGAAGAAAAGAGATACTCTGCAAGAAGTCCATATTACAAAGGACTTACTGATTCATCCAAAGAGATTAATCGACAGAAGTCGTTAGCAGGGTTGAAATCTCCTGGAAAAGATAGCAACTTAGTAACTTCTTCAACAAGTTACACTTCTAAATCCAACTTAGCAATCAAGGTAGTACGTATATATTGTTGATGTTTCGTGATCATTTCATCTAGAGTTACTTAATGATGTTTATTTTACATAGGTACAAGAGTGGAGTGCGTCTTACTTTGTACGTAAAAGCAGAGAAGAACAAGGATACTCCTCTTCCGCGGGGAACAAGAGCATCCGAGATCCTTCTTCATTAGTGATCAGAACGACAATCGGAGAAGAACTTGGTATACATTCAAAAGGAGTTAGAAGACATGAAAGAAAAACCAGAAGTAGAATGTCACAGTTAAATGCGGGGAAGCCTTTGAGGGAGAGAGCATCAGAAATGCAAACAAATGACATAGAAGTACAACCATCCCCTGCACTGCCAATCATATCACCGACAAAATTGTCATTACCATCACCACCACCAACTCCATTGATAGTACAAACATCATCGCAAGATGATGAAATTGAACCAGTAGTACCATTACCATCTTCACCAACTCAAAATATCGATGATGAAAAAGATACCATAAAGGAGGAAGATATAACAGTTCCTGAAGAACAGATTGACAGAAGATTTACATGGGCTGACAAGTATAGGCCTAATGCTCTTAAAGATTTTCTATGCAATCGAAATACTGCACTAGAATTGAAGGCTATGGTATGAAAATAATCCTTCAACAATACTTGTTCATAGCAAAAAAACACTAAGACATTACAATTATTTTCGATGCTAAAATCTTTCAGGCAGAAACAGATGGCAGTACTCGCCATTTTATATTCGCAGGACAGCCAGGAGTAGGGAAACGAACCATGATATTTGCCCTGCTACGCGAAGTTTATGGACATGATAAAGTACAGGTATATATATTGTACGTTTATTGATTCTCTTAAAGCTACTAAAATATAAGTAAAAGTTTAAGTTTAATACACTGTTAAGCCATATTAAGTCACCTCAAAGATAACTAACTACAAGCAACCTGAAAAATAAGGCAGGAACAGGCAAAAGAAAACACTGATAGAACAGAAAACTAAACTTACATTTCCATGATTTGTGATGGTTTCTTTGCTTTTACAGGCAAGAGAAAAGCGCAAGGTGTTCCACTTAAAGGTATCAATCCCTTGCCATCTTTCGTTCAATTGTATTCCTTTCCATAAGTTAGGCATACAAAACTCCGAAACTGAGGTTCAGAGGCCATAAAATGCTCCATAAATTGGTAGCATCTCAATACATGAAGTAGTTTGCATTGTAACACAAATATGAATGAAATCTTCTATGGTAGGTGATAAAAGAAAATTAGTGGTCCAGAAGAAGTTCTCAAATCTTCTGAAAACATAAAAGTCTGTAAGTTTCACAGAACATTCTACTAGCTCATGATCCTAACGCGTCAAATGCGCACAGGACATCAACGTCAAAACTAGTGCTTCAGAAATAATTTCAAGGTTAAACTAAATTATCCAATGAAGTCTATCTCTCGGACTAGCATATTACTGTAAAAGCTACAACTATCTCCCAACTCATGTATTTATGAAAGAGTTCAATTTTAGTGACGCTTATAAAATGTAAAACAATTTTAATTTCGTTGTTAGGTCACCTAGAAAGATACTACAAGTGTCTATGATGAATGGAATTGATAAACCTCGGAAATAAGATAAAACGTCCTACAAGATGTTAACTTACACTCGCTGTCAGTACATACAAATTGAAGTACATCTACAGCTTAAATAGTGAAAGGACCCCTTCTCAAAATGCATTTCAGGGAGAACCAGTACCCAGCATCCAAATAAGTCTTAAGGAATCGAAGAAACATGTTGAGATCAATCTCTCCGAAACAAAAGGCTATGAGAAACATGTCATAGCAGAACTAATCAAGGAGAGAAGGCACAAATCATCCAGCAGATCTGCACCTCTCAATCCTGATAAGTGTAAAGGTATTACTGCCTTTTTGCAATTTCTAGCACCGAGAATTGGACAATGAAAATCTTGATAAAGTTAATGCATCACTTTTTCTGTAATGTACACAGATATCATTCTTGGCGAGGCAGACAAGCTATCGACAGATGCATTGCTATATATCAAATGGATGATTGAGAGATATGAAGATTGTTATAATAAGATCTTCTTTTGCTGCAGCGATATCACAAAGCTCCAGCCAATTAACTCTATTTGCAAAGTAATTCATCTCCAAAAACCTTCCGGTGATGAGGTCGGTACACACAGTTCCAAATATATACATTAACAACATATAAAATATTTGACACAAGCAGTATAATACTTAGACTCACATTCAATATGCACAAATTAACTTGAAAAAGCTTTTCTTATTGACAGATTGTAGACGTCTTGAAATTCATAGCAAAACAAGAAGAAATAGAACTACCACACCAAATGGCGGAGAGGATTGCTAGTAACTCTAAAAGTAACCTACGCCAAGCAATTCGCTCTTTTGAAGCTACCTGGCAATTCAAGTAATGTTTTTGCAGAGAATTGAATTATATACATCCGTTTATCTGGATTGTCTATTTGCGAAAAGATTCTTCTTTTCTGTTGTCCACTCACTAACTATAGGAGAATGTGTTATTATCAGCAATTCCTTGAATGAGAATCAAGAAATCAAGACAGGGTGGGAAGACGACATTGCGAAGATTGCTAAAAACATAATTGAAGAGCAAAGCCCAAGGCAGTAAGTACAATTTTGCATCATCAAGAACTTACTCCCTCTCCCTTTAGGATGTTTCAAAAAGGATAATACCTTTCTACGTCTAAAAACTCTACAAAACGACATGTTTTACAGTCATATAAACATTACAATATGTTTAATACCACAAGTTTCAAGGGTAATTTTGGTACATGGCTAAAATCGTTCTTTTTTTCCTTGAACTTCATATCTAATCAAACACTGTCATATAAAATGGAACGGAAAGAGTACATTAGAAGGGCATTGTTTCCTTCACATAGAGGCTCTTTTACGCCCCAATTAAGAGTTTGTTTATATCTCAGGCTATACGATATCCGTGGAAAATTACAGAACTTGATAGAGCACAATGTATCTGCCGAGTTCATCTTTAATGTAAGAGCTTCTTAGTCCTTATACCTATTGCTTGAAATAATTGAAGCCTATCACTAACTTTATTCTGTGATACGCAGACTCTGTATGAGGAATTAAAGAGTAATTTAGATGACCAGTTTCACAAAGAAATGGACACTCTGAAAATGAAGTACAACGTAAGGAATTTTACACATTTCACTATTAAACACTCATAATATATCACAGAGGCAAATAACTAACTCAACATTTCATTATCCCTTCTCTCAGATAAATTCGAATGATCTCGAGCAGGGTAGAAGTGATATTGATGCAGTGAAAAAGATTGTTCACAAATTTATGAAAATTGAAGGTAAGACAGGCCTTTTATCGAGATTTATTTGTCGCCTTTCCTTGAAGAAAGAAGAAAGACAAATCTCTAGATCCCGTACCTATCCAAGTCGAATTAAAAGCATTATTTACCAGGACAAATAGAAAATTTAAGGATCATTATCCGTCCTATATATATTAATTTTATCGTATTTACAGTACTTTTCGTTATTAGTCGTTCTTTCTGTTCCCTTTTCCTTTTCTTTTCCTTTTCTCATATTTAGTTTATTCTGCTTATGGGTTTTTGAGACGAAGGTTCCTAGGAAAGAGCCTCACTACCTCTATGAGGTAGTGGTAAGGTCTGCGTATATTCTACCTTCCCCAGACCCCACTTGTGGGATTCCACTGGCTATGTTATTGTTGTTATATTTTCACCTATGCTTACGTTTTTCTCTTTTTCACTGCAGAGTTCATAGCTAAATTCATGAGCTGGTATAAGATTTGTGTTCTAAAGAAAGGAAATCACAACCCCATCCTCAGTATATAAATTTCCATTTGAGTGATGAAGAATTTATCATACTTTTTCCTAGCACTTCGTGAAACAAGCTTGGTTAAATAATTTGGTATTTCAGTTGTAAAATAAAGTGGCAATCTAGCCCAAGCACACATTTTATGTGCTTAAGAAATTCTATCTTCCTGTAAAATTATGTAAGGTAAACAATAAGGCACTCAAGAAGTCTTATGTTTTTGTTAGTTTCGTTTTAAAAAGAATGTCACCTTATCAATGGCCAACGATGCGAGAAATCACAATTGGTGTATGTTATCTCAGCTCGTCCTCTGTCAATGCCCTGCACATACTTCACCAACATCAGTAGCAATTCCATCAACTAGTATGAATTGCATTCAGTAAATGAAAACCTAGGCAAATAATTTGGAACATAGGAAGTAATAAAGTGAATGAAGACGGTAGATAGGAGCACAAGCACTGACGAGTGCTGGGAACACTAAAAACAGCTTGACACTCATTATTGATAGTGGAAGAAAATAGTTAAGCCGCAGTTGATAGCCATTTTAAAAGACAGCGTCGTATCAAAACCCAAATTTGATTAGTTGAATATATTCCCTTTTTCATTACTTCCAGGCACCCCATACTATTGAAATGGTTCGTCAGTAGAGATGTCCTCATTCCCTCTTTTGATCTAATCTACATTCCAAGAAATTCATATGCTCCGCGGATGGAGCAAAAGGTGGAGTCTTGGTCAGAGCAAATCGGCCTATTCTATTACCAGATGTAATTGGAAGAAGCTCATCCGAATCTAGAGCTATAAAAGCTTTATTTCATTTCGTTCCCAATCTTCATTTCCTTCTTCTCGAACCCAAGGGGGCACTTCTCATACTCAGTAGAATAGTGCCTCCAATATAGAAACAGTGAAAATTGTCAAATGACAAATCAGGCCCTTTGCTTGGCTATCTACATTAGAAGGCACCAAAGGAACACCTCAGTACCTCTTGAGGACGACAGAACAATTTGACCAAACCGAGAAACTTTTGATATTCCACTTCTTTGGTTACAAGACGAGTGAAAAAATCAAATTTGCTTGAAATAACAATTATGAAAAAGAAAAGCAAGAAACAGTAAGCACATATTGTACCAAATGCACTTCAATAAAACGATAAAGGAATAACATATTTTATCAGACTTAACAGTCGTGTACAAGTAGTTAATTTTGAATTAATAACGTAACTCAGTCCCTTATAAATTGAATCCACTTGCAGTAGATATGACCGTTCTCACAACAGTGTTTACAAGTTCTTTTTTCTTTCTGTGACGTCGAACAAAACCTCAGAGAGTCCATAATACAGAATCATTACAAGATGTTGCAAACAACTAAGCCACGTAAATATGATTTTCAAAATTAAATGTCAAAATGTCTAGCTGTACAATCAATCCAAATGAAAAAAGTTTACAAAATTCTCCCGCTTATAACTGCTAGACTCTGAAGATGTGTCATGGACTCTAATGAACAGCCAGCCGCTGAAGATGATCCAAGAAAACCTCAAAACTAACGTCATCCGTGAATATGATATCTCCACCAGGAATAGGAGGAGCATCAGAGTTGTATGTGGCAGAGGGATTCAACTTTGCTAGCATAAACCGAGCCTGTACAGTATTACTGATCAGTACTAGAAAAGATTTATCTTAGTAACTCAATCAATTTTGGAAAAGGATAATGAGATATCTTTCCAGGCGGGAGCAACTTTATCGCAATAATTTTGATGTCCAGATCTAGTTTTCACTATGGTCACCAGATCTTTCGACAAAGAAAAGAGGAGAACGCAATAGGCAAGTTGAAGAAAAGATATATCAAACAGGTAAAAGTTGGGCAAACTGAAAGCTCCGAATGAAACTCTCGTCTTTTTCTACAATAAACTTTCATGAATTCTAGACATCAAAAAGTGCTTGATGATTGTTTCCAGAGTTTTTCTACTAGAGCTACTTAAATAAGCAACACACACAAATTCTTTCCATATAAGTGAAACATGATTAGCCTTGGGCCAAGTTTCAAAGGACGAAAACAAGTTTAGTTAGAAGAAAGTAACATCATTAACATGGCATTTTAGTACAGATATCAACTGAAACATCATGCTGTTTAAGGAAAAATTCAAATATGTAAAAAAGAACTATAAACTAAAGATTACAGATCGGCATCTGCTGTAAAATCTGAAATACAGGCATAAGCATCAAAACACTAAGAATATATATGCATTAAGGAGGACTAGATAGAAAGCAGAGTTTGTAACCTGAGATCCATACTGATCACAAATGACCAAACGAGGTACTGGAAATCTTTCATGAATAATAGCCTCAGCATCTTCTCTAGGAGATTTTAAAAGTTGAGCAAATGCCTGCAAATAGAGGAAACTTCATGCCACAGAAATGACGAGCAAGCTCAAATCCAAATCACTAGGAACATAGACAAGAGGACCAGAATTAAAATGAACTCAGAAATAAGATTAATTGTTTAAAGCAGGCTACAAAGCAAAGTGTAGGTAATGAAACACAAGGATGCTGTGGACACCTTTTCCACATCATTGCTAATGCTACATTTTGATTTTTGTATCAAACAAAAGAAACAAAAAGTAAAAGCTGGTTTATGGATTTTCAAATTAAGTCCCCCTACTATTATCATGTGTCTGATGGTGAAAATAAGATAACATCGAACACGTGTGCAACCAGTGTTGCATATATCCAGTCATGGTGAATCTTTGAAGTGTCTGCATTTGATGCAAAAGAACACAAATCGTTTCGTTAAAATAACTAGATCCATGAATCAGTTGAAATTTGAAGTTGCTATTTACTCTCACACGTGTCTGTGGGGGTAATCCTATATATCATGCTCAAACCCCAGACAGAAAGAAAGCTTGTCTGAGATTAGATTCCTTGACATAAAATCCTGGAATCAGCAATTGATAGAAGTTCTTAAATCTTTAGTGTTTAGTTCAGACTGAAAAGAAGGCTACCTGATGCTCAGGCTGTTCATGATATCCCATTTTTCTCCATTGAGCAATAGTCGATCCATGAAACACGACAATGGTAAAATAAGAATCTAGAAGAAGGATTCTATCAGCAGCAATTGCCGCCACATCAAGGAGGACTGGTTCAGGACCAGAATGAAAAGAATAAGATATCAAAGAGGGCTGAATCATCACGACTGAGTTAGCAACATTTTCCCGGTTCAGAATCATTCTAAAATATGCCGTCTCATCTGGACTGCTCCCAAAGACCTGAGCCAGAATTGATGCTTACAAATTGAGCACGATGGTAGAGACAGAAATGTAAGAAAGTAATATGCTTGATCTTTACAATCAAGATGAGCATATACCTGGACAAACTGAGACCGCCGCAAGTGAAACATAAACTGGGGAAATATTGAAAAACGAGGAGATAGAGTGAAAGAAGATGGAGTGTCTTTTTGGTAGTCACCAAACCGAGAACATATGTGTATCAATGACTTATCCAGCCATCTGATGGGATCAAAATCAGCCTGCAGAAGTTGGGTTCCCAAAAGGTAAAGAAAAACAGTGCAAGAGAGCAATACATAGTAAAGAAAGCAAAACTTCTTGGAAAGAAAACAAAAAATAACTGGATAAAAGGTTAAATCCTCTGTAATAAGACAAGCGAATGATACCTCGGTTTCCATTTTGAAAGAAACTTGTCGTGCCATTACCACAGCAGCTGCTTCTTGATCAAATCCAGCAATGAGGTCCTACAGAATACAGAAGACAAACTTTTCTCTGAAACAGTGAGACTGATAAGCATAAGAAACTACATCCTACTTACTTTATCTCTAAAGCAACCATGAATAAATTTATAAGGTTTACCATTTTGTGGCATAATTGTCAATAAGCAGATAAATAACTTTAAATAAGAAAACATACATTACAATCAGACTCTGAATTTAGTCCTCCCCCACCGCACCCCCCAAGTCCTTTGTACCCTATCTAAAACGAGTACAAATATGATTTAAGATATTTAGCAAAGCAACAAAAACTAGGACCACGTGTTTTCAAGACATATCAACTCAAACATCTAACCTAGTAACATACCTACTTGTGGTGCAATTAAAATTGTTTCAGTTAGCAACAAGGTTAAGTGTAATGTCGCATTGCCATAGAAAGGACAGTATTTATTAAGATTGAAGGGCGGTGGTAGTTAGCCAAACTGCATTTGAATGTTCACAAGTTTCTGATTTGGTCCAAATTCAACCAGAAAGATGAAAGTTTGACCCTTTTTTTAATAAAACAAGTGATATTAATAACCACATCAAGAAGAAGCAAAAATTACAAAGCATTTGAGCTGACAAAAAAATCTCTGGCTAACTATACAAACTATCTAAGCCAGAGTTATTGAGTTAATAAAATCCTGAATTTGTTCTGCATTAACAGCAGGATACAAGTTGGACCAACTAAACAAAGTTTGACTTCTTGTAGCTAAATTAAAATGCACAGAAGTGAAAAGATAAAATTGACTTTTCAAATAATTTGAATACTTTTTTAAAGAAAAAAAAATTGATCCCCAAGTACTACTATATAATGATCCCATAGTGCTTTTTAAAAATAAAATATTAGATGAGTATTGGTAAGTTTGGAAAAAAAGCTTCAAAAGTTAGAAAGTGGACAATTTCGGAAAACCTAAAATACAAAAGAAAAAAGTAAATGTCAGACAGCAGAAGTTAAAGGATATTAAACTATTAGATCGTAGTATTTACATTGTTGATACTTATTGATGAACTTGTAGCAAAGAGGGTTACAAGTTGCTGCTAAAACTAGTGCAGCAACAGGAGGCAAATAGCCAATTTGATGACTGCAGAGAGCCTTATCCAAGGATCTAATTGCAACAGCAGCAGCTGGCGACCAACAGACCGTGAAACCAAAACCCTCATAACCTTTAATTTCAGTATCGCATGATTAGGTCTATTTTAAGGTTAAAGCAACGATCTCAGAGACTCACAATAGTAGATATTCACACTCCGATAAGATTCCAAGGAGTTTGAGGTGGGTAAGCAAAGCACGAGCTTAGCATGCACTGCAAATAGCATCTAATGACTCCCCAAACAATCAATCAGCACACATATCTCACTTTGTACTACAAGGATTGAAAACGGAAGAGGCCAAAGAATGGTTAATCGCCTAAAAAGCCTAGCTCGTAAAATAACTTGGCTAGAACTCCATTTTTTAGGCAAAATTTTTTATCTGGCTAAAAGAAATAAATTTTAGTCAATTCTTTATTACACACTATACCTGAAAATAGAATACGATGTTGAAACAGATAGTCATTACATCGATATAAATGCAGAAGTTATTTAACTTGAATATGTCCTATTACATTCGCAAAGAGGATATTTGAGTACTTCATGGTCTTATTGGAGAGGAAGGAGCTCCAGTTATTACAATCTGATGAGCAACTATCTTTCTCATCTCTATTCTTATTCATCTAAACCACCCCAGTATCCTCAATTTCATGATTTAACTACAGAACTCATCAGATTTTTACTTGTGTTTACATGGCAAAAGCATAAAGGATAAAGGAGAGGCAAAAAAGCACCATAGACAGAAACAGACAGCATAAAGAATCCTTGCCTGTACACTTCCAGGTCCAGCAACCCATCTTCTAGAAAGAGTAGTAACCCGAAGTCTCATTTGTCCACTAGGGTGCTGATAACTGGAGAAGAATGTTTTTGATGTTAGGAAATGGTTGATCATCACCAAGTAAACTGATCAGTACTTCTCAAAAAATAATAAGCTAAGTTCATACTATGTCAAAAACTGGAAATAAAACTGCGGATTTGCAGATTGAGCAATTGCATCTGGGCTGTCCTTCTTGGCAACTTCAAATATTAAACAAAATGTTGAAGTTTTATCAAGACCACACATCTTCCAAGCTGTTGTATTTCCCTGACCTACGACAACCTCAGAGCACAAAGGACCTTTCTGTAAAAAGACATCATTGATGAGTATCCAAAAGCTTTGAGAAAAAGCACTTATATTAGTAAAACATACCTTTTCAAGTGATGCACAAGGACCAATAACTCCTTGAACTTTTATATCTTTTGAGCAATTTACCTCGAAAATACCGCTGCAGACAAACAAAGATACTACCTAAGTTGTAAGACAAAATAAGAACTTGATAACATATCAATGCTAAATGAAAACGTTTCAGACCACTAATCAGCATCTGGAGTGGAATTTTGTACAAATCTATGCATAACATGTTAATATTGACACAAAATAAACAAAAGAAAGTTCAAGTCAATGGTCACAAAATGGTTTGTAATCAAAATAAAGAGACTTATGTTAAAACATAGTTAAGTTGAACTCATCAGGCTGTGTATGAGAGCTCAGTGTTTCCTGGGCAATGGATCAAATCACCTTGTATTGTCAAGCCCAAGCGAGTTCGCTTAGAAGCTGATCAGAAGCACTAAACTACCCAAATCAGTTAGGCCCCCTCTATAACCCGCACCCCCACCCCCACCCCCTGGTTATTCGCATCATCATTTCCAACTCTTGGTTGAATTGGGCTTTCACCAGCAAGCACTTCCTCTGTGATAACAAATTTTTTCCATTGTCCATCATCTTTATCCCACTACTGTAGCCTTTGAATGTTGTTCTCTAATTGCCAAACTTTGCCCATCATTTTCTCAACCAAAAACTGCAACTAGGTTTTTTTTTATTTTTTATTAAGGTAACATTGTATAGATGATAAATCTCAGAACCATAAAGTTACTGAGCTGACAATTTTACAGATAAGAGTACAGGAAGATCCGGTTTATTACACAAAAACTTATACATTTCCAATTAATTCTACCAAATCCCCCACTTCCCCCACTAGATTTTGTTTACACGAAAAAAAGGAGAAGGCTAAGCCAGTTCATCCTGATTTTCTGAATGGAGTTGCTAGTGCCTTCAAAAATTCTTGTGCTTCTTTCCTTCCACGTTGTCCACATACCACAGCTAGAATGATCATCCACCAGTCTTCTTCACTGTTTCTCCTTCCCACACACTTCCAATAATTTAAGTGTTCCAAACTGGAACTGTTTCTGCTTCAAAAACTGAATCTAAGTTTATCTCGCTCTACCACAATCAGACTAATCAATTAAATATTTTGGCAGAATATTAAGGAACCCCCTAAATTTGGTATGAATTACTAGCTACACACTTAAAACTACATGTAGTCTTAATTACCACCTGAACTTGGCTAATTGATAGCCTTTGCCCCCCACGATCTAATCCTAAGAGAGTGAGGGATACACTCGTCTGCTGTGTGGATTTTTTGCTCACATGGCATTATTAAAAATAATAATATTTAAAACTCATTAATATTTTAGATTTTTTTTGGGGTCAAATTAGTAAAATAACTTGGCTAGAACTCCATTTTTTAGGCAAAATTTTTTATCTGGCTAAAAGAAATAAATTTTAGTCAATTCTTTATTACACACTATACCTGAAAATAGAATACGATGTTGAAACAGATAGTCATTACATAGAAATACGATGTTGAAACAGATAGTCAATGCATCAAAATAAGATAGAACTGAACAAGAATATACAGTAGGAACTTCATTAATTTGCTAAACTTTTTATTTCACTAAAAATAAAGGAGCTCTAACCAAGTAGTTCTTTTAAAATTTGGTCAGAAAAAGAAAAAAATAATGGTTGAAATCAATAGCCATCGCATCTAACCAAGAAATAAAAAAGAAGTGCAGAGTTTTTGACAAAAGAAGAAAAAGGAAAAAAAATAATGGAACTCTAATTTTTTTTAAAATAATTGATTTTGGCCTGAAAAGAAAAAAAAATACACAATTGAAATACATAGCAATCACATATAAAGAAGAAATACACAGTTAATACTTCAGAGTTTCAGATTAAACTAATTGAATTTGGCTATATAGACTTCAAGTCAAATTTATTTTTCTACAAGTTGCCCTGAATAAGAAGAAATATACAGTAGAAACAAATAGTTCGAACAAGTAGCCATTGCTTTTAAAGAAGAAATTTAAAAAATGCAAAGTTGGGTATAATTTGCATGATATATTAAGCTGAAGCAAAAAGATATAACCCATTCTAATTAATATAACATAGTATATGATATGTGGCGATTAAGTAGCCAACTTGGAGCTGAATTTTCAACTTTTTCAATCTCCCCACACCTAAAAGAAAATGTAGTCATGCTCTTAGTCACATCAGCATCTAGGGGGTAACAACTATCAAATAATCAAGTTCAGGGGGTTAACTAAGACTACTGATAGTTTAAATGTGCAACTAATAATTCGTGCCAAGTTTTGGTGTTCTTTAGGTACTCTGCCTAAATATTTATGCTATGAAAAGGAGAAAAGAGTTCTAGAATTCAAATGGTGAAAGATTTTAAGAAGTTCGGAAATGGCCATAATTAAGTCTCAAGATATTTTTCCTTTTTTCTTTTTTTTTTAAACCAAAATATCACCACATATAGTTCAAACCTCAACTGATAATTGGCCTAGCCCGTTATCCTTCTCCACTTAAATACCACCCTTTTGCATGCAGCAGGTTCTAACCTGCGACGAGCACCTAATCCACGCATCACGTGCTGGTCTTACCACTAGATCAAAGTCCAGGGACAAGATACCAATCTCTTCTTCTTTTATGAGACAAAAAGGGTACAGTTAAAATGCCAAACAGCAAGTTAGGAAGTTATCGATAAAAAATAGATCCCAAAAAGCAAAAATGGATTTCTGCTATTTCATTTCCTATTCTTTACCAAATGTTCTTACATTTTAGTCCTATTTTTTCTTCACGCACAACTTTTTGTCCCTAGCTTGGTAGAAACAATCAAGAGTGCCAAAAGAGCTAGAAAAATATCATTTCAGAAAAATAAACTACTAAAACCTCATACTTTTAAATTGCCCAAACTCAAGCTGACTTGTAAGTTTTATAATCCTTCACTTAATATCAAAAATCATCAACTATAAGTAGAGACATCAAGCAAAAAAGGAGCCTTGCAGGAAAGAGTTTGGAGAGTTAAAATAAAAAAAGAGAGAGATGAAACAATTTTCTTAAGATATTTAAGTTTCTTATGAAGTAAAGCTTATAAATGAATTTGCAAAGATGGATGAGAAAAGGAAATTAATAAAATAGGGGCCACACAGATTGATTTGAACCAGATTAAGTAAGAAGTAAGTGTTTTCAGATTCACAAAAAATCACAAAATCAAGATTCTTAAAGAAATAGGCAAAGAATCAAGTCAATATACTAAATTGTGTGCAAATTGTCAATGTATAAAGAGAAAAAACAAAGCATGTTAACAGGCTTAGTGCCATCATAACTACTTGGCAATGACAGAGTGATAATGAGATGTCATAAGAGGCTCAGAAGTAGAACAAAACATAACAAAGAGACATTACCCAAAATCTAGATCAAAAATTAGAGGTTCTCAAGTACTAGATTTCATCTGGAAATCACTTCTTTTTTTTTCTTTTTTTAAGAGGCCAAGGTTGGGAAAGTAACAAACCAAAGAATGTTCATTCAAACCTTACTTTGATGACAGTCCAAGATCATTGCCAACTGACTGGAAAACTTGTTTAAGAGAATCCTTGAAGACACTATGGCCAAAACTTTCTGCCAGAACAACAAGTCCACCAGTTTTCTCACTTGCAACTTTAATTTCAGCAAGGCCAACCTAGCATGCAACAGGTTCCATATAAGTAAAAGAGAACATCCATATAGAAAACAGGAAGGGGTCACATGGTGGAAAAGTAAGGAACAAAATGTGGTTGCACAATCAAGCAAAGAAGTAGAATATCAAGCTATGGCAGTGGCTGCATATGAGCTCATGTGGATTAAGCAAATACTGAAAGAATTAAAATTTGGAGATATTGACAAAAATAGAACTTCTGTGTAATAATTTAGTTGCACTTCACATTACATCAAATCCAGTGTTTCACAAGAGAACCAAACACGGAAATGATTGTTATTTCATCAGAAAAAAGTACTCTCAAAAGACAGTCACAAAGTCTGTGCGGTCAAATGATTAGCCTGCAAACATATTCATCAAGTCCTCATGGTCCAAGAACAAGTTATATATGTAGCAAGCTCATATGATTTGTATGCACCACCAGCACAAGGGGAGTTTTAGAATCTTAGGAATATTCTAGAGTACGTCTAAATATAGTAGATAGCTTGATTGATTTCAATTGTAGTTATGTAATTATTTTCTTTTCTTTTTAGAGCATGTAACATAGTTAGCTAGCTATTCACCACCAAAGGATGTGATGAAGTGGATTCAGCTGCTCCTCTCTTAAACAGAGGTCTTGGGTTCAAGCCTGTTTATGAAAAAATCTTTGGTAGAGAATGCTTCCCCCTGAATGGAGCCCTATGCGACACAAATCCGGATTAGTCGGGTTCCAATACAGGTACCAAAAATAGATGGGAAACCAAAAGGAAAGTAAACATAGTTAGCTATTTTAACCCCAAAAGCTTGAGGAGCTATCCAGATGCATTCTCTCTCAAACTCTCTTCTTACTCACAAAATACATGTGTCTTTACAATTGTAATCCTCTATTTTCAATTGGTTATACTTTTTTTTTAATTTGCACTGGGTGTCCAAATCTCTTAGAGCCCCAACTAATCCCAGGGTGCACAGGCCCTCGGCGAGGAGTTTCCCAAGTGCACCACGGTTGATTCAGGTTTTACCCGGTCCGATGGCCCTCAGAAATTATTTGCACCCAGTGGGTTTTAATCTTGAGACCTTGAAAGGGAGCAAACCCCAAGGCTCAAGTCTATTACCACCAGACCAACCCTGAGGGTTCAATTGGTTATACTTTTATCTATAAATGATTGAATATATTTCTTATCTCATTGTGTTTATATAAGAGCATGGTCATATAAATACCAAATCTCTCGATAAAAGAAAATTCCCCAGGTATGAAAAGGAGAAACTTAAGCACTCAACCTAGAAGTGACTCTCAATCATATATTTTATGACCTTGGAACTGATTAAATAAGTGAAAGTATTTATATCAAATTCTGGTGAAAGCATCAAATTCTGGTGAATAGTATTTGATTGTTACCTGTTCAAGTGCACAAGCAAAAATATCCAGTACATGCCCTTGATGCACAAGTTGCTTCGAAATTCCCTCATAAAACTTCACAGCCTTATGATACAACGGTGCAGAATCTTTGTCCAGATCCTTGTGAGACCTTATGGGCTCAGACAAAATCTTCGACACAATCTGCAATATCCAATATGAACATAAATCTCTCACAAGTACTTATATGTTGAGTTGCAATTGATAATAAATCTGCCCAAAGATAGGAGTAACATGCACATGATACAGAATTGATATCCGATATAGACAGGCTTAATATTTTATTGGCTCTTGTTACTTTAAAGGTTATCATAAAGAAGTTGAAAACCACTCAATCCAGGTGATAATAATCATTCCAACAGTGAGGAACAAGCAATCAGAATCTAAGCAAGAAGCCGTTACTTCTTTGGATCCGATTTAAATGATGAATAATAAAAAGAATAAAAAAGGAAATATATGACTTCTATTTATTTTATGCATTAGGACTCCTCTTCAAATATGCTTTTCCTGTTCTCTACTTTGTTGCTTCTTCTTTTTCTTCGTAAGGTAACAATGCTTTTTATACTTATCTGGTTAGCAATGACTCTTTTTCTTCTACTAACTATATTTCTTTGCTTCTTTTGATTTTACTTCTTCCTTCTTCAAGGTGACTATTTCTTCTCCTTCTGTTGTACAACACCGCAAGTCCTCTTTTTTTTTTTGGCTCCTGAGTTGGTGAGCCATGTGATGGGAAACCTTCCCACACGGTTCGGAGAGCACTGAATTAGAATGAGAGGTTTACCACTGCAAGTCCTCTTTTTTTTTTTTTTTTGGCTCCTGCTTCTGGAATCTGCACTGCAAGTCCTCTTTTTTTTTTTTTTTTGGCTCCTGCTTCTGGAATCTGGACTTCTCGTCTGCTTCTCTCTTCTATTCTCTTACTATCAGCGATTCTTTTTTCCTTTTATTGTATCTCCTTCCTAACATTTTTTTCCTCTTATTCTTGATTTATAGGCTGATTATTTGGAAACAAAAAATTTCCATTGCATGCTATAAAACTAAATCTTTTACAATTTTATTGTTAGTTACTGGAAACTGAGAATCAATTGATTGTAGTTATATTTCTACAACATTGTAGAAATTACAGTTTGGTGATACTTATTTTGGAACTTGGAACTAATAATGTCATCATACTCCCTCCGTTCTTATTTATGTGACACAATTCTTTTTTAGAATGTTCCTATAAGATATGGCACTTGGGCCTAACTCAACCCTAAAAGCTACCTCATGAGGGAGAATTGTCCAAGGAGGAGTCAAATTTCCCATCTCTCTACCGAAGTGGGACTTCTCAACACTCCCGCGCAAGCCTAGACCTCAACTAGAGCATGAACACTATAATATGGGGATCCAATATCAACAAACAAAGAATTAGGAGGAAAGATCCAAAATCATACACTATCTTTGACTTTAGACTCAAAATAATACATATTCTTTCAACTGGAACACTAATAATCCTTTTTGTTTAATAAAGTTGTGCACTTTTAGTCATAACCCTAACCACCGTTACTTTTTTAACAGCAGCCTCCTCACGTGCAGATCACACTATTTACTTTTCCCTCCAAAACGTACATACTCTATCTCCCAGTCAAGTTTCTTCACACTTCTGTACTGCAGCAATGAGTTCCATATACTCCGTTGCAAATCAACCATGCAAAATGAGCTTATCAAAAAGAATTTATCATCTATGAGGTGCATTTTCTAAATCTGGATAATTATATTTAAGGTTCTTAACCCATTTATATATTTCATCATATATATATAAAACCACCATAGTTCAGTGACTTGAAAATTTTAAGTCATTATTTAAGTCTTTTTTTAGACCACAAATTTCAAAAGTCTTTTTATAGACACCATGTCAAGTCAAATGGTGCCACACAAAATGGGATGGAGGGACTACAAGTTAAATTGAACTTGTCCAGCTCTAAGGTTGACCAAAGACCTTGAGATGAAGCCACTTTATAAACAATTTAGGAAAAATGGCGAAGGAGATCACCATCCTAGACAGATTTTTTAACTTCTAGTTAAAAACATAAATTGAAATTAAGTAGCTCATAATTTATAACTCTTACCCAAAATTTTGGGGTTTTCCTCATCCATGTAGAATGAATTCAAAAGTTTTCTAAAATACTTTATTGCCAAAATTTCATATACAAAATTGCATTTATTGTCATTCTTCAGCAAAATCACTTGACCAACCTGACTTTTCATTTGGTCTCACGAATATGTGAATAAGGATGAAAATTGGAGGAAGAATGGGTGAAGAGAAATCAAGAAAACATGAATTTGTTTGTGATTAAAGAAAAATATTTTTGAAGGGAAAAGAAAATAATGTGATCTGCGCATGAGGAAACTGTTGTTAAAAAGTAACGGTGGTTAAGGTTATGACTAAAAGTGCACCATTTTATTAAACAAAAAGGACTATTAGTGCTCCAGTTAAGAAAATATGTATTATTTTGAGCCTAAAATCGAAGATAGTGTATGATTTTGGCCTTTCCTCAAGAATTAGCATGGGCCTAGCTTTAATACCATGTGAGAAATATAGGAATAAAATATTATTGAATTGTGTGTCTACATTATTATGTTGAGATCCTATTTATAGACACATCATTAGACACCTTTTCCAACTACGGCACCTACATTATAACCCTTTTCTAAGTAATATGTTATATATTAATCCTATTCTATTCCAAGTGAGATTGTATATATTATTCATGTTCCTATTACTATGCTAATAGCTCCAAAAAAAATGACGCGCTTCTAAATTTGGAAACAGTTAGTTTTCCACTTCTCATTTTACCTTTTAATCAGAAGTTTTATAACATACCATGTTATAACATGCATAAGACCACAATTTTCAAAAAGTTCATAACCGCACAAAAACTATGGTAGGTTTAAGACCACAAGTTTTACAAGCTTTCATTTCTTTTTTAAACTTTGTGCCGAATAAACTATGTTACAAATTAGAACGCAGGGAGTAGTATTTTGGAAGGTGATACTATTAATGTCAATTGCTATTTTGACATTGTAAATGCAAAATTCATATATTACAACCAAGGGTGTAGCCCAATGGTCAATTTCAACAAAAGACCATTGCTGAGCTGTGGACATCTCAGGGATGGAACTTTAACTTCAGGAGACAACTAAAGGTACAGTCAGCTTACAGGATGATGGATCAACCAAGACAGGAGCAAGGCAACTGGCCATGGAAACACATATGGAGGTGTAAAATACCTCTAAAAGTTTCAGATTTTATCTGGTTGCTTGCTAAGGAGGCAGCCCTGACTCAGGATAATGTGATGAAAAGGGGGATAACCTTATGCTCTAGATGTTTCCTATGTGGGGAAACTCTAGAAACAGTAAACCATCTATTCCTACACTGCAGGATCTTTTTGAACCTCAAAGGCATATCCTGGACTATGCCTAGGAGGGTAATTAAGGCCTTATACACCTGGGAGGAGACAGGTGTTACTGCAAAAGACAGAAATAGATGGAGAATTATCCCTGCTTCAATCTGGTGGGCAATCTGGAAAGAGAGAAATTCCAGATGTTTTGAAGGCATAGAACATAGTGTGCAGGATGTTAATCTAAACTGTATTTTGTTGTTATGTTTCTAGCGTAACCAATTTTACTCTAATGATACTGTATCTGCCTAAGCTTTGGTGGGCATACATTGGAATAATCAAGGTATAGACAAACTGGCATGGACACCACCATTACAAAACGAAGGTGCTATATAGTATATTCAAATACTATGTAACTTTCATTTCCTATAAATTATGCTCTTCTTGAAAGAATCTTTTGGTTTGCTTCTCGCTTCTTGTTTTTAAAGCCCTAGGAGCCTTGTCGTTTATGTGCTTTCGCCTTTTAGAAACACTAAGTTTTACCTCCATCTGCCCAGAGAAAAGATAACAAAGGAAATTTTTTTTTAAAAAAATTTGCACCGGGTGTCCGAGTCTCTTAGAGCCCTGACTAATCCAGGGGGTGCACAGGCCTTCGGCAAGGAGTTTCCCGCAAGTGCACCATGGTTAATTCAGCTTTTACCCAGTCCGATGGCCCTCAGAAATTGTTTGCACCCAGTGGGTTTCGATCTTGAGACCTTGAAAGGGAGCAAACCCCAAGGCTCAAGTCTATTACCACCAAGCCAACCCCTGAGGGTTACAAAGGAAAATATAAAGCTATTCATCTTAGTTTTTGAATGCTAGGCCATGATTTTCACATGACAACCTAAAAACAACCATACAAGATCAAAGAGCCTAAAGAATAGTGAACTTTTAATATAAAGGGTGTGCATTAAGCAACCCTTTCTCAACAATTTAAGCAAGAAATCAAAATGACATGTATTAAGTGCGACCTTGCAGTTTAAATGCAGTGAAAGCTAGTCAATTTTTTTTTTTGATTTGCAGCGGGTGTCTGAGTCTCTTTGAGCCCCGATAATCCCGGGGGTGCACAGGCCCTCGGCAAGGAGTTTCCTGCAAGTGCACCACGGTTAATTCAGGTTTTACCCAATTCAATGGCCCTCAGAAATTGTTTGCACCCAATGGGTTTTGAATTTGAGACCTTGAAAAGGAGCAAACCCTAAAACTCAAATCAATTGCCACCAGGCCAACCCCTGAGGGTTTAAGCTAGTCAATTTGACAAGCGAATAATGAATTTTCAATTGTTTTCTTTTTGGATATAGTTTCATTCTTATACTTTCACTAAGACGAAAAATGTGGTTTCCACCTTCAAACCCCTCAGAAAAAGAAAAAGAAAAAAGTCCCTATAACGTTATCTTATTATAGTCTCAATGAGAAACCCAAATTAAAGTTCATATTTAATAACTCAACAAAGGGCTACGACTTACAGCACCTGGCCCTTCTGTTGAGGGCCCACCTAAGAATGCCATAATTCTGGCCCCAGAACCTGGAACACATATACCCAACAAATGAGAAGCCACACTCAATGCTGTACCAGTGCACCGTGCAGCTCGATGATCTGCTGGCACAGGCCAAGGATCTCTTTGAAGCTCCTCCATTATCTGAAAAAGAGAATTTCAGAAGAAAAATGAAGATACAAATCACAAATGGAGTAACAACATTAGCACTACAATCTAATGGCTGGTCAAGGCCATTCTTTAGAACGATATGTCCTATAAACCTTTCAAAATTTTGTCACTTTTTGGATTAGATAAAGTATTCTCAAGTTGAGAGGAATGTTGAAAAAACACCACGTTATTATTTATTTACATTTCAGTTAGTACAAAAGTGGAATAAGATTACACGTTTTACGGCATGCAACAATAGATGAGATGTCTCATTTGTAAAAAGTGAGTTTGAACTTGGAAGGAACTGGAGGAAGTATATTTCAGAGCATAGTACATCATTAAACCCACATGAAATTAAAAACAGCAGAAAGAGATCATAGAAACCAAGATGAGTGCATTCAGCCATGTCCAAAGTTGTAAAATGAAACATTTCTTTTGAGTTTGGTGGGGGACGGGAGGGGGTAAGGAGTAGTCAAAGACATCCATTTCCACTAATAAGTAATAAATGCAATATATATTGTGAGAAATGAATATTTGACAAGACTTACAAGCTGCATACTCTTTTTACCATTATGTCATGAGCTCTGACATATGTGCGGCATGTTATAACAATATTTACTTATAAAAAGGCATGATTGAAACCATACCGAGTTGAGTGTAAACTCGCACTCAGATGCAGGCAACAAAAACCTAGAAATACTCTCTTGAGAAAGTCCATCTCTAACCCCAGCAATGACACCTGTGGTTGGTTTTAGCTTATTGGCAAAGAAGCCCATTTGCTCCAACACTTGATCTTTAGAAACTTCCTTTGACCCCTTGAACACATAAACCTTTGGAATCTGCCCAAACCCCAGCTCATGAACATGCACGTAGGTCCCAAATGTGATTAGGCCAATTAAACAATTCTCAGGCAATGTGCCCACTACCTGCCATCAACAGAAGTAATCATGTCAGTAAAATATTACAAGGAGAAAAAAGTTTAGGATCTTCATTTGCCACTTCAACAAAAAGTAGAAGCCGAAAGAATAATTATTTTCAATGAGACATGCTTGTATGACATTGAGGAAGGATGTCTAGGGGAAATCTGTTCTATACCCAATACTTCGCATTCCAACTTGAATCCAACTTTTAATTGGGGAAGGAACCAAACTGGGGGATTAAGGACCAGAGACAAATGTTACCTAAATATAGAAGGCTTCAGTTTGTGGAAGGACACTGCCATTCACTACCAGATCATCTTTCCCTAGATCATACCTATTTTTATACTTGAAGTGTTGAAGAGACCCCAGCCATAAGAAGAACTCCTTATTAAGTTATGAGAAACTGAATAAATTTACACTGGGTACGTTATTGTTGTTGTATCAGAAACTGAGTAAATAAATATGGTAACCCTTAAACATTTTGAAAAGTCTCGTTGAGGTCCCTAAACTAATTTTGCACTCAAGTACCCCCATTAAACTATGAAAAATAGCTCCGGATATTTATGGTCGGAACCAACAAGAAGGTATCCTGAAGGAGCTATGATCTACAGAGCGCTGGAACTTGACCTTTAGAAGACAGTTGTAGATTGAGAGATGCCAAGAATAACAGATTTCTTCAACATGTTGGGACAGTGCAATGGATTGCAGAAGAGGGAAGAGACACTCAAATGGTAAAACCACATTAATGGAAACTATACAGTAATACAATTATAGCTCAGCGTATAAAGATTTAATCAGGTGGAATCTCACCATGGAAACACATTTGGAAAGTCAAGGTGCCTAGAAGGTGGCATGCTTTACTTGATTGGTAGCTAGAAAGGTCGTTTCGACTCTGGGTAATCTCAGAAAGAGGGGAATACAACTTTGTTTAAGATGTCTTTTGATGAAAACTTTGTTTAAGATGTTACTTGTGTGGGCAGGAGATAGAGACAATTAGCCATCTTTTTTTATATTGGAAAAAAAATGATCAAACAGCTACAGAATATGTTTATTAATCTTAGAGGTATTGGACGGGCAATGCCAGGAATGAATTCTGAAACTTTGTCAAGCTGGAATTAAAGGGTTAACAATACCAGATACAAATATAGATGGAAAATTGTCCCTGCTAGCACCTGGGGGAAACTACAGTCTGGAAGGAGAGGAATTAAAGATGTTTTGAAGACATAAGCAGCTCCTGACAGAAAATTAAGATGGATCATATTTTTCTAGGTTTTTGAAGTAAAATCAGAACACTGCAGTGCTCCATCTTCAACATATTCCAACGAGTCATCCCTTTTCTTTTCAAGCTTAATCCTATAGTTAAGTAACATAAACTTCACCTTTAAAATATCCAACAAGTCTCCCAAAATTTCCTTCAAACTTCTGTCTTTTAGTATGGCATAATGTTCATCAAAAAGCCCTTTTTACAAAAATCAACTTTGAAATATGGTCAATGATAGCATTTAGGTGATGATGAGATTATTATACTACAATTTACTGCCCATCAAGCATGAACCCAATAATTTTAAAACTAAAGATCTGTCATAGTGCAAGTATATTGCTAGTCTTCCAAACTCCTAATTGTCAAAAGATCTATAGAATGGCTTATATGAAGACATTTTGGAGTCCGCCATGATACCAGGCCCCAAAATCTGCTATGAAGTAGTATAAAGAAAAGAAAACTTCTGTTAAAAGGTGAATTTCTACACACCAAACATATGAAAATGTTATCACAATATCCCAAGATTGCACTTTTTTCTCGAAGAAAGTAACAAGCAACTCAATGTATTTAGCTCTCTCATGAAAATGTGAACTTGATGACGATGTGTACAGCTGCTTGATAATCAAAAGTAGTTACAGACATAATCTACTGTAGGACCTTCAGGAGTTTTAGAGAAAATTCCTAATAATTGATCATTTAACAACAAATATTATCAAAATATCCCAGAATTGCAAATTTTCTTGAATGAAGTGACCATCAACTTTAATTTGTTTAGTCCTACTATGAAAAATTGGATTTGATGACCATGTGTAAAGCTACCAGATTATCACAAAATAACTTCAAAAGATGAGATTCTTGTACTCCTAACTCTCAAATAACTGCTTCAACAAATACATATTTTCAAGTAGCAAAAGCCATAATCTTGGCTTCACACTTGATGAAGCAACCACGTTTTGTTTTCTCTTTTATTTCAAGAAATCAGATCTCCTCCAAGCAATACATAATAAACTATTATGAACCTCCTCTTTGGGGCAGCGCCAACACAATCAGCATCAATATGTCTTAACTATTTCAGTATGACCTCTATCACTAATATAGTAAGCCTCTCCTCGGAGCATAACCTCTTTCTAGAGCACACTGAATAGTGTCATTTCTCGACTTTTTTTTCTTTTATTCTTTGAAAATTTTCTAATGTCAATAATGTCATTTCTAGATTACGAGAGATTACATCTGTTATTTCCGTATGAATTTGAGGTATTATCATGATTGTAGGGTTTTACTTATGGAAATTGATTTTTAGGATAGGCAGTGTACTGAAAATGAACAATACTTTTGATTTTAGTGTACGTAATGTGCTTCTAGATTACGTGAGATTAGATCTATTATTTCAGTATGAATTTTGAGGTATTATCACGATTATTCTTGATTTTACTTGAGAACCATTAGATCTTCAATTCAAATTCTAGCAGAGACAAAAATACTAGTTAATTTCTTTAATATGTTCTAGTCTTGGTGAACAAAGTACATTTTGGTGAAAGTGGCATTCTATGGAATTCGTCGAGGTTCACGGCACATGGCTCAGACACCACGGTTATTTTAAAAAAAGATATTCAATTTTCTAACGAATCAATAACATCTCCCGCCATTACTCTTGGTACCAGTTTGACATTAGGATCCATCGTCCTATACATAGCTTACGCTCAAGAAATATAATTTATCTAGGATCTCTGACACATACTTTCTCTATGATATGAAGATACATTACAGGGCAACCTTAATGCCATGAAAGTACTTCAAGGATTTTAAGTTTTTGATTTGAAACTACAAGAGCAGGTAGGCCTTAAATTGGTCGATACCAACTATATTGTCTTTGGTTCTGACAATATCATCAAAAATACATTTAGAATGATATGCTTCTCATCAGGAAGAACAACAAATATTTTGATCGACTCCTTATGACACCAAAATTAAGAGCTATTCAATTTAAGTGAATGAACCATTTCGAGAAAGTCTTTTGAGGCCATATAAAGAGCTTTTCATATAAAATAATTAAATTTTACCCCATTAGTTGAATTACACTGGGTGTTGTTGTATAATTTATTTATCAAAAAAACTAATAATTGTACCACGTAAACATCCTCTTTCAAAACCATGCCAAGACACTCTTGATTTTCAACTGCACAAGCAGCCACTGGTAATGCCAACTAGTGATCGGAACAGACAAACTAACACAACCTTAACTACCAGAGAAAGTGTATCCCCATAATCCAAACTAGAAACCTCAGCAACTCTTAATAACAAGATGAGATTAGTCAATTGTACAATTAAGAGACTTTCACTGCATACACCAAACGACATCCCACTGTAATCTAGCCGAGAGGCAATTACACAAGCTCCCATGTACCTTTAGCATATAGCATGCTCCATACATGGCAATGCTACAGTAATAGACAGTTATCGAGACATCGTCCAAATGGAGAAAACTGCAGTATAGTTGCGCAGAGAAACAAGTGGTATCATGTAAAACGGGATGAGATACCTCATTCATGATTCGAAATGTTCCATCTGCCTCACATCTGATTCAGTTACCCTTGGTCCTATTACTGATGTGTGATCCGAAAACATATTATGCATCCTATTTTACCCTTCCACGCATGTTATTACCATTCTATGCATAAGACACATTAAACACCATGAATCTTTTCCTATTGCCAATAACACAGACATGCTCATTAGTCTTACAAATTAACCTATGTCTATCCTCACAATTACCATATGTGACCGTTTAAAATCAAACTTCCGACTTATCAACTTAGGCAGAAAATAAACTATTTTCCATTCAAATAGTTTATGGTGTATCTGGTTTGAAAGGAGCAAGAGATGTTTTGATGGGGTTCAACACATATATGCACTCTTTAAGGCAAGTTACCTGGTTACCCTTTTTAGTTAGCTAACCTCTTAGATCTATTTTTGGGAATTAGTCACCTTCTAAGCTCTATAAGTTTTTTGTGTTTTTTGAGCTGAGCGCTCCTCTTTGTTTTTTCTGATAAGGTAATATGTAGCTCGGACTGTTCATAAATGCCATCGGGTGATGTTCCAAAATTAGTGTATGTTTGGAGAATTCAACATGGGTGCAGCTTCGGAAGTGAAAAAATTTGTGCAACTTAGGTAGAGAAAACTCTTCTTCTATAACTTTTGCTTCCCCCGGATGCCTTTAATAATATTCCACTTACATCACCAAAAATAAAAATAAAAACTACCTCCCACAAAATATGCCTACATAGGAGGTGCTCTAAACAAAAATTTGACATAAATGGCTCCCGGAAAGCAGTATTTTAAAAGCGTAAAGCGCAAAGGATAGATAAGGTCCATTAGATCTTAACCAAGAAGGAAAGTGCATGCTTCTTTGAAGTAAAACGCACTATTTACAAAAAAAGAAAAAAGATAATATATACATGAATTTAGTAAAATAATAATAAAATCCAATTAAAATAACTAATGTCAACATTCAATTTACAATAATATTGATATCAATCAAACTCCTCAAAGTTGACATGAAAGGATCACAGTTCTTCATTGGAATCACTTTTGAGTGTCCTTTGAAATACAGCTCACGTTCATGTGCAGCGCATGCATCACCCATGAAGCGGTGACATCTCCCTTTGCACAGCTTCATCCTAGTTGAATTCCTTGAATCCTCAATACTTTTCCCCTCTTAACTTTTTTGTAGGTAATACTATTCCACTCCATTTGAACCCGTTCCATTCCAAAACTCAACAATTTGTCTTTTCAGATTCATGATTCTTTAACAACAGATATTCTCCACATTTATGGTGACATACCGGAGAGTCTCTAAACAAGCTAAAATTACTTAATCTAACTATATCAACAAGGGACAGAGCTAGGTAGGCTTGAGAAGTTTTAAAATTACATTTCATGCAATTATAGTATATGTTGAATCCCCCCCCCCCCGACTTCCTCGTGTGTTCACTTATTCATGTTTTGAGCCCCCTTAGTGAAAATTCTAGCTCCTCCATTGGTATCACCATTACTAAGCTTTAATCCTGGCCGCCTATGTGGACACTTTCTCTACTCCAACAGGACTAGTACCACGATCAGAACAAATATAACAAGTAAAAGTAGAAAAAGGAAAGATCTTTCAACAACACTGTATAGCACTTAACAGTTCTCAAACACTAAGGAAGAAAAAGCACATAACCTGTAGCAAAGATGATTTCAGGTAACCAATCTCCTCTTCAATAACACAAGTATCGATCACGAAAAGAAAAACCGGGTTCGTCATCGCGGCTTTTTCCGAAGGACTCTCGTACTCAATGGTAGTATATTGCGGGAACAGCTCCGCCGGCATATTAGTTTCCGATATAGACTGATAACTGGGAGGAAAGTGATTACGCTGTAGGCAAAAACAGCAGATCCAGATCTTAGTAGACGAGAAATCGACTATGGAGAAAGGATTGAGAATCGATCGGCAATTACGGCAACGGAGTGGTGCGTAGGGAAGAGTAGGAGTGTTCGGGAAGGGTTTTAACGGTGTGTATATAGCGGAAACTGGAATTACGCATTGCGCAGCCTCTGATTTGGTTCCCGGCAATACGTTCCACGGCATCCTTACGGCGTCTTGTGTTTCTAATTCTAGGAATTCCGTCATTGTTACGGCAGTTGCACGGGGCGAGTGTCGGTGGTTTGTTGTCGGATCTCCGGGAAGTGGTGGCACTGGCCAGCTCAGGGAAGGATTGTGACGTTTTACTCTATAGTTCTATTAAGGCGTTGTTTGGTAAAATAAACAAGAGAATAAGGAAATGCGAAAGTTCTTTGTTTTAGCCTTTAGGAGTCAACTATGTTAAACTTTCTTTGGAAAAAATAGTTCACATCAAATGTATGATAGACTATTTTTATTAGGAATGTGCGTGAGTTGATTCGATTTGATTTTATGTATTATTGGTTTACTTTATTGGTTTTTAATTTTTAAATATGTTAAATCAATAATAAAGCAATATGATAATTTTTTATCGGTTTTTAGTCCTTAACGCCTAATGGTTCGATTTTCGATTTACCCAATATGAAAATATTCATAAAATAAATATATGATTTCTCTAGCAATTTGATGCAATACAATGAGATACAATAAAACAAACAAATCAATTGTCCACCTAAACTTAATAAATATGCAATATTTGATCTCATATTCTAATTTAATTTGCAACAAAATATGGTTATACATTGGAAACCAAACATATACATGACTTACAAGTATCGATTTAGTATTGCGTGATATAAAATTATTAATATTTAATATTTATGAAGGGATAAAGTAGTAAATTATTATAGTCTTAATGGATTATCGACTTATCAAATAACTCAACACTAAAAATTGAAATCGAACTGATAATTCGATAAAAAAAATTGTAAAATCATTAAAAACACATTAACCCAATAACCTGATAATAATAAACCAATAATATTTTTTTCGGTTCGATTTTTGCACACTCCTAATTTTTTCAAATACTTTTGGCTCAAGAATATTAAATATTTATTAGGTAGACAAATTAACTATTTAATTATACATTTTAATTAACTTTTAATAAGTCAAAACTTTGTGAATATTTCAATTAGTATTGAAGTAAATAATTAAAGGATGAGCTATATTTAATGTCGATTAATTTATCTATGTGATTAAAAAAAATTATATCAAATGAAATCATAATAGTGTTCACAAGGTTCATTTATTCTCTTTTCTTCTCTATTTGTCAATTTTAAATAGAAAAGAAATCTCATGATATTTTATAATGACTGAATTCATAAATCTATGTGGAACAATTAAAAAATAAATTTGCGCACTTAAAAATAAGGAATTGTTTCTACATAAAAAATTATTCATAAAAAAATATGTAGATATAGAAAAATATCTTATGTTAAGAGAGAAAAAAAAAAACAAAAGTATATATGAAATTGAACAATAAATTATACACACCACAATATATTTGCAGAAAATGAAACTCTGATACTGAAATTCAAACAAAGTTAAATAAATTTACTTACCTATCAATTTTATTTCAAATAAAAGAAATAAATTATTTGGGAAGACTACTACTTACTAATCTTTGATAAAAACTCTTGAATAATTAAATTCACCTTCATATGAAATTTATATAGTTTCAACTTGCGTTATATTTAATTATTTGTATTAATTACTTATTGCATATCAAATTTAACATATTATTTTTAATTTAACTATTTTTGATAGATTTTATCGCATATGATAAATTTTTTAAAATTTAAATTTGTAATTCGTGAAATCTTGAAAAAAAAATATCATGCATGAATTTTTTATATTGAATTCCAATGAAAAGCTAATAGTCTTGATAACACTATACATAGGGTAGCATTAAATCCTGGTGAGATTTTATGAAGAAAAGGCACAAAATAATTTTATTTATTCTTGTAATTTTATAAGAATGTCTGGATCTAAATTTATCATCATAATTATGTATGTTGATGACTAAAATATTATTTAAATTTATGAAGAACTTTGAAAGACAATAGGATATATAAAGGAAAAAATTGAAATAGAAGATTTAGGAAAAATAAAATATTATCTTTGCTTCCAATTGCAAATTGAGCATCTGAAAGATGAATTTTTTGTCCATCAAATAATATATACGAAATGATTTTAAAGTAATTTTATTTGGATAAAATATATCCTTGTAATATTTTAATGATTGTGAAATAACTTGATATAAATAAAGATCGTCTATTTTG